>JAOCNA010000003.1:557608-573223 GCA_026546675.1 Papilio helenus
CAAAGAAAATTGCAAAGCGCCAGGAGAAGAATAGCTAATAAAAATAAAATCCATGTTTATCTAAAAAATTTAGAATGGCCTGTTCATCCACATCCCAATGCGGGCCCTCGCCAAAGGAGATGGTCACTGCTTCTGTTATGACCACCATTGCTATGGTTTGATTAGGTTAGAAACCTGGAAACAACGAAATTAAAAATACGTAAATTAAATGGATATGTAATAAAAACCAAAAAGACATTATGGAGTACTTACCAGGTTTAAAAAGACTCGTTTTGAAAAAATAAAATCAATAGCTTTTGTTATATCTACATTTACAAATCTAGGGCAGATTGTAGAAAATGTGACTTATCTTATACAACATAAATGCGTCCACATTTGCTGATATTTGATGATCGACTAATCATAATAAAAATTACGCATGTATAACCTCAAAATACGGTCGTTATCTTAAAAGTATATTATTTTAATCGAACGCTTACAGAGAAACAAATAGTGGTACCTAATAACTATTCAAATATCAAGATTATGTCACGAACATGTTATTATGTGTGAGTAGTACCTAGTGTGATAAGATTACCCCTTTTAAGTTCAAGTTCGGTTTCTACTGCATTTGGTTTTCGTTTTTAATCATGTTATACGTAAGGAAATAATTTACACAAATTAAGTAGTATTTTCAGTTTATTTTAACTTTGTTAGGTGGATATCCTTTAACCCCGAGGCCTGTAACCTCGTATAAAGCCGCCCCCCACACTGCTTGGTTCTTTTTGCATCGAGTGTTGGCAGAAGTCACATACAGGATGTCCAAGTTCGATCCACCAAAAGCAACCGATGTAACTTCATTCGAAGGTATCGTAACTTTTTGGAGCAATTTTCCTGTTTCCCCTTCGATTTTAATAACCTGGATGAAAATAAAATTTAATAGGAATAATTAATTATATCCACATAAAAAGTGATAATCAATTAGAAAATAAATTTACCCTGCTGGCTTGAAATACAGCCACCCATAGATTACCGTCCGTGTCTATGGTCATACCATCGCAAAGTCCTTTAAGTCCGTGTTCCGCGGCTATAAATATTTTTTTGCAGTTTGCTGTCGAATAATAATTTAAACAATTGATTAAATCAACGAACTTTGTTATCTATCGTAGTCAAAAATAAAATTTTCAATAACGATACAACATAGCTTTCCAAATAACTACAAAATCTTTTTTTTAGTCTATTTCTTTTTGCTGTCTTTACAAAAGGTTATTACATAAAAATCTATTCTAGACAAAGAATCCGAGTAAAATGTTCAACACACTAAATTAATATTCAACATAAAACTAATCCGAAGTGTCAGACATCATTAATTAATTAATTAACATAATAATTAATAATAACTTACAAATATTTCCAGTCTCTATATCATAATCATATCGTCTAATAGCGTCCATAGAGTCTACATAGTAAAAATACTTTCTTTCAATATCCCAAGCTAGTCCATTGGCGAGTGTGACCGTGTCGTCCATCTTGTGAACTTGACCATTCTCATCCAACCGATATATTGAACCGTTCTCACGGATAAAGTTCTCACTTACGATTGTCTCACTAGGTTTATAACCTAATGTACCTGAAAACAATTAGAGAAATTAATTAAATATTATAACAATGTCCTCATAGTTTAATAAACTCATGTGTTAAAAAGTTGTTACAACGGAATTGAATTCGTGAGAAATAAGAATTCAAATACTTTAATAGTGCTTGGTAAAAGAATAAATGAACACAAAACTATATCTGTTTCTTTTCATTAGCGTTCATTCTATCTTTCTTCTCTTTCATGTAACAAAATTTGTCCACATCTGACTTTTAAATTTTTTTATAACTAGTCTTTTAATTTTTCAGATTTCGCTGATTTTTAATGTTATTTTTTAATTTAGCCAAAATATGCGAAATACCTAATTATCTGATTAAACTTTACCAGTGTACAATCGCCCTCTAGGATCAGCTTTTCCATCGTTAAGCACATTGATCGGCTTGTCGTCGTCAACTTGCGCCACTATTCTAACAACTCTTGCGTTATCATTCTCGCCGTTCCATTCTATTTCGACAATATCCCGCCTCATCCCGCCGAGGAAGTGATGCTTTTTGCCCTCTATCGGTATGATAAATGAAACATGCTCATCTGAAATTTTGAAATTGATTACCTCACTTGTTTAGAATAAAAAACAAATACGATATAGTCTAAGAGCGTGCGCACACCTGTAACTAGACTATCGCACAACTGTTGTCTCGCTTTGTTTCGTATACGCTTATATGGAGGTACACATTCGATTTTTAGTTGTGCAACTAAACAGTTGTTTTCGAACAGAGGGCTGCGAAACAATCGACAATCGCACAAAAGTTGTGCCATAGTTTAGTCAAAATTGTGCTCCCGCTCTTAGTTAATAATTATGTAGATAAATTAAACTTACCAAACTCTGCAGAGGTGTTTTCCCTTGTCAATGGATCGTATCTATTGATTGTGTTATCTGTGAAATTGCAGTAATAAAGAACTTGTTCTTCCACGTCCCAGTGTGGGCCCTCGCCGAAGGACATAGTCAGCAAAGCTTCTGTTACTGGTGCCATAGTGTTTAATTCTTAAAATTATAATAACTCTATACTAAACAATATCCCGAAAAAAGCAGGAAGTCTAATCACTTTATCGCTTTAGGAACTTTAAACCGCAGCCAAAGGATTTCGCTGTAAAACTGTTAAAAAAATAATTATTGTGAATCACTAGATTTATATGACGGTATCATGATCAATCACACATAATCATTGTTATCGATGTAAAGCATGTTACTTTAATCGGTGAAGTAAATCAAAATGTTTTAAAAATAATTCAACCTATCTTTGTCCTGAACGCGTCCGTTGACGACACCTGAAAAGTTTTAATTCAAAAAAATATTTAATTATAAAAAAAGGATTATTAGTTTATTGACTATTAGTTACACTCCATTTATACTAAAATATTAATATTAAGTATCTCTCCACGGCTTTTGTACCTATGTCCTGTATTACAACGTGATAGGAAACACGTTTAATTTTTATTCATTAGGTAAAAATGTCAATTGTGACCAGATTATCTGCAGACTTACCGAAAGTCATCGTGACCAAAGGTGTTAAAGGCTCGGAAGACGTATGAAATATTAGACTTTTACCTGCGTGACTAAACGTGATTACGCGATAGGTAATGCCACATTATCGTTGCATTGTCAAAAATACAAGAACCCAAAAACATTTACATACCAACTTGTAGGTTAAGTGAAGTAAAATGTTTCGTTTTTGTATCTCTTTCATTATCATTAAAGTTTGCTGTTTTTCTTTACGTTAGATCGGAAAAGAAATCGTTTGCGAAAACTGTGATCATTGTAAAAAAAAAAAAAATTTAATAAAAAGCTGAAATCTCAATTGAAAAATAAAACTTCAATTAATATTTATTAATAATTTATTTATTAACAAAGCAAAAACAAAATACAATCACAGTTTATTTTAATCAAATCTGGCATTAGCGTTGACGTGGCCTTTGACTCCGAGACCTGTCAGTTGGAATGTAGAGCCGCAAGGAGGCTTCTGTTCGACGCCGCGGTTCATGCAGGCTGACGTCACGTACAAGATATCTAGGTTCGGACCTCCGAATGTCGCGGAAGTCACTTGAAGAGCGGGAATTCGTATCTTTTGTAACAGTTTTCCTTTCTTCGGATCGATTTTTATCACCTGAAATAAAATCGGAAATGTTATTTAAATTGAGTTTTAAAATTTATTTTGATCGAGATTAACGAACCATAACGTTATTGACCTCTCGTATTAAAACAATTTACCTGATGACCATCGAAGTTGGCAACCCAAAGGTTACCTTCCGTGTCTATGGTCATCCCATCGACGATTCCCTCCAACCCGTGGTCTTTGTAGTGGAACACGAATCGCGGGTTTGCTGGAAAACAAAAATTGTATTTGTCAGAGCACGCGCACACCTTTGACTAAACTATCGCACATATGTTGTGCGATTGTCTATTGTTTTGCAGCACATTCAACTGTTTATTTGCACAACTAGAAATCGAATAACCTACGTGTAAGCTCATAGGAATCAAAGCGAGATTAAACAGTTGTGATAGAGTTTAGTCAAAGCTGTGCGCGCGCTCTAAATAATAATAATTCTAAATAGAACTGGAAATGTTACATTTAATAATAAAAACAAACTAAAATACTCAACTCAAAAGTACTAATTACTTACAAATATCGCCAGTTTCGATGTCATAGTCGTATCGTCTGATCGCATATTCAAAGGAGTCTGCATAATAAAATGCCTTTTCATCGACATCCCAGCAGAGGCCGTTGGAGATGTCGATGTCTTCAGCCAGGGTATGCGCTTTACCGTCCGGGTCGAAACGGTATAATGCACCTTTCTTGTGATAGAACTTGCCGGGTTCGTATTCGAAGCCCATCGTACCTGAAATCGTTACACTTGTGCATCATACATTTAAAAGCTATTTTGTTCTGTATTTTGCATCTGTATTTTGTATCTGTATTTTTGGGTTGTCAAATAACTGAAGGCATTTTGAATGGAACAAAACAAAATGAGGAGGTAATAGCTTTTAATGTTGTTTTTCTCAAAGTACAACAACATAATTGTTATTGATTAATGTAACTGCACATTACATACATAAAACGTACATTCGTACACTTATGTATACGAATGTATAATTACAATTCAGATGTATTTTTATCTCTCTTTTCACAGAGTATGATAGAGATGGCAATATGTAAAAAATGGTGCGGTGTTTCGGCGAAACAAATGCTGTACAGTGTATAGTCGCACACAGAAGTATACGAAAAACGTTTTGTTAAATAAAAATTACTTAATTTTACTGAAACTCTGAAAAGCGTTATCTATACCAATATTGTAAAGAGGAAAGATTTCAATTTTTTTCTATTTTTATATGTATTGAAATAACTCAAAAACTACTGGATCGATTTTAAAAAATCTTTCACCATTAAAAAGCTACGTTATCAGTCAGTAACATAGCTAGTTATTGTATTATCTGTGATTTATATTTACCAGCGAATAATCGTCCTCTAGGATCAGCTTTGCCATCATTGAGTCTGTTCTCAGGGTTGTGTTTGTCGATCTCAGAGATGGTGCGGGTTACCTTAGCGGTACCGTCCTGACCGTCCCACACTACTTCGGCGATACGGCGCTTGAGACCGACCACGAAGTGATTAGGTTTGCCTTCTATTGGTACTATGAAGCCTACTAAATCATCTGAAAAGTGAAGAAAGTAATTAAATCAATTCTTTGTAATTAAATATTTAGTTTGAGAGTAGCGCCATAGGTTGAGAAATTAAGGAGTAAAAGGTTAGCTTGGTATGGGCATGTTATGAGAAGGGATGAATCGCATGTAACAAGATGGACGTTATGAGTGTGTACACCGGTAGAGGTAGATCTAGAAAGAGATGGATGTATGGCGTGAAAGGTGACATGATGAAGAAGGGAGTGATGACTGAGATGACGGATGATAGATTTATTTGGAAGACGTAAACCCAGTGCTCCGACCTTACGGGAGTAGGATAAGTTAGGGAAGATGATGATGATTCTCATTTATTGAGTTTGAATTCGTATAAGGCACAAACATAATCCAAATTGTTCGCTTATTAAAGTTCCTAAAATAGCAGTCTATTCGAAGAAGCCATTTGAATACATCCTATTTTAAATTATAATATGTTTGGCCTTCAGACGATCTTGATGAGCGTAAAAATTCAAGGTTTGTTCAAGAAACCTTGAATTTCCATCCTCGATACAAATATTACTTTTGTATTAAAATTTTATTAATTAGACTTTTTAAGGATTGTAATTGATTGCTTAATAATTGTTTTGATTATTTAATTCAAATTATTGATTACTAATTTTATTTCATTACTTAAGTAACAGAATAAGGAGACTTTTAAATCGCTCTGGTTTTTATTTGTTTATTTTTCTACATAAAAGCTCTTAATCTCGAAACGACATTTAGCCAGGTTTCCTTACATCCGTCTCATTCGCATAAGGATAATCGTTAAAGTGTGAAAGGGACAGGTTACCTAGAACAGATCGCGTGTGTTCCTTAGTGGCGGGAACGTATTTGTGGATAGAGCGATCAAAGATGCTGACGAAGTAAAGCGCCTGTTCTCTATGGTCCCAATGCGGGCCCTCGCCCAGCGTCACTGGTTCCGTCACTGCTGTCACTTGTGGCGCCATCTGAAATTCAAATTTATCTCCTTAAATCTTTGGATATTTTAATAGAGATATGATAATTAAAAACCCAGTGGATGGTCAGAATACCTTGGATTGAATATTTAGAATTTTCCTGATAGTTTTTAAAAGAAAATTAAATTAATTTCACACAAAATGTAACAGTTTTAATCTAAAAATTATCTAACCTTTATCAATCGTTATCGACGTAGCAGCTTCGATATTATTTTTTAAAACTGACAGGTGAGTTGGTTCCAGATTAGAAAAGCGCGCGAAACAAGCCCGCCTTCACGGCGAGGACATTTAGTACTGAACGTATTTGTCTCTTAATTACCTTGGTGACGCAATGATACGAGGAAATATGCGTGATAAAACATGTGTTGTAGGAGTTATTTAGTAACGCTATTTGTTACTTTATTTATTTCGAATAATCCGCCCGTATTGTACAATCTTAATAATATTTTTTATACGTAGAGCTCATACCAATATTGTTATTATTAGATGTAATAAAATAATCTATGAAAAATTTAATAATTATCAACCAAAAAGTTACCGTTTTAAAGTTTTTCCTCATAACCTAAAAAAGTAAGCTCATTTATTTTGATTTTTCAAGTGTATTTTTAAATAATGTTTCTCACATCAAAGATAAAAAGAATCCACAGTGAAGCATTCATCAATCATATCGCAAGCCGGTATTTCCATACACACGTGTCATAGGGGATTTCTTCAAAGATTCGATGGAATTTAATAAAAACTTCATTAATGTTTTACAGTTCGTAGACACAGTTGATTGATATTAATTGCATTTCTGAATAAAAACGCTTACTAATAATACACGTCTAGAATCCAGAGATGTAAATGTCCAAAAACAATACTTTCGTTTTTCTGTTTCCACGACTAAAACAGATATTGTTGCCCCCCTCAATCTTATGGGAAAAACAGAGACAAGTGAATCGGAAGTCGAACTAACGGAACAATTGAGTTCACTACTGTAAACACGCGTATTTTCATCAAATTATAACAATAATATTATATAACAGTGATAATGAACACGCCACAAGCACATTATTTAGCAACTAGATACAGATTAGATACTGATAAATGTGGAATACTTTTATCACCACTCGTACCGTAATTTAAACTGAAAAATTTCCGTATTAAAGCTACATGTTAATGAAAAATACGAAACACGTAATATTAAGTTCTATGAGACGGAAACAAAAGAATGTAAAAAAACTAAATCGCATGTTAAATGGTCTTAACCATTTAGTCTATATACAGGCTGTTCAGAAATTCAATGTACAATTTGGTCGCCAAGACTTTGGATTTTATTTCAATAAGTTTTTTTTTCTCCACACTGTCACATTTGTTAGTTTTCCTGTGTTATAAAATTTTAAATTGGCAATCAGTTTAGCCATAAAATTACATTTTTCCTAAGCGCTAAGTTCTGAGACTTAATTTTTTTATCTAACCATTTAATATAAATTTAAAAGTTTAGATGGATGGATGGATGTTTGTTATAGTTTTCAGTCTAAACTGCTGAACGGAACTCGATGAAATTTGGCATAGCTGTAGAGCATAGTCTGGAAGAACACATAGACAACTTACCATTGTTTTTTTTTAAATTTCACACAGACAGTAGTGGGCGAAAGTTATTTTAGAGGTTTAGGCTTTGTTTTTATCTGAATAGTATAGTTGAATGTGTTGTATTGATACTTACTGTAACCGAAGCTCAAACCGCAACCAGATGTACACGAACGCGGACCGTAACTGATGTAGTATTGAGATATTTTGTGCAGATATATCTGCAGCTCTTATATCTAATCTAAGCAAATGTCGTTTCAAACGTCAATAAAGAGATTAACTTTACTGCTGAGATAAAATACTCTGATCATGTCATATTCTGATTTGAAGTTTTTTTTAGCACATGGACCTCCATGGAGTCTGAGATAATAGGAACGTAACCCATGTGTTGTAGGAAGTTCTTAAGGTAGTCGCTAAGGCATGAGAAATCTACACTAAACTACTGTTTAAGTGACCACTAAAAGATGAAAAATAAAAGACAATAAATCAACAATTTTTATTCGTTTTATTTCAAACAAAGTTAATTAAAGTAATTATTTAAACACACTATGATCTTTCACTTACAATGAAGTATTGAATTAGATGCGGCGTTTTTTTAATAATTAACAAGAAAATTGACGCCTTATTTCTATGTCCGACTTTCGGCTCACAAAAAGTATTTCATCTCTTGTATATGAATCTTTGCTTATCAAGACAGTATTAATATAGATTCATTTAGTTCTTAATTGGCCATAAACAATCGCAAAAAGATGTTCAAATGACTAAAATGCTGAAATAGAAAAACTAAATTAGAACATGAATGAATTTAGTTTCCTATCAGATTTCATCAAATTAACACTTAGGGAGAACTTAAAAATCCATCGAATGATCTACGAACGAACTAAAGTGATAAAACTTCCTAGACGCTTACATCCTACCGCTTACTCTACCATTCGGACCGCATAAATATCTTCAACATTATAAAATGATGGAAGGAAAAATCCATTAAACAAAATGCAGCTCTGATAAATTGATAGAAACTTGACGCATGACTAGTTACTTATCTTATCGTATGAGATCTGTAGATATGCCATCAAGATATAGTCACAGAGGATTACGATGTTTGCAGATTAACAACAGAAAATCACAATGGTATTATCCGTGTGATAATAGAAATCACTGGAATTACAATTGTAAAACATTGTTACGTTTCAGGTTATGTAAACTTTGCTATAAATTAACTAATAAATAAAGATTAAAATAAACTAAACAGTTAATTGAATTAATTAACTTCTATCTTACTAATATCATAAATGCGAAAGTTTAGATGGATGTTTGCTAGAGTTTGTAGCCTAAATTTCTGAACGGATCTCAAAGAAATTAGGCATAGATGTAGAGGAGAGTCTGGAAAAACATAGGCTAATTACTTTTAGAAAGTTCGTTGTAAACTTTACTTACCGGTATTTTGAATGTATTTTATTACTCGTCTTTTAATTGTATTGTTAATACTTCTAGGCCTTTTCCGAACACGCAAATTGTTGCAGTATTTCTGAAAGTTAAATAAAAGCTATAGGCATTGCAATAAATATGATAATTACAAACTTAAATATCTTACTTTCTGTGTTTGATGATATCTATTCCTTGTACATCTGAGATATCAGTCATGATTTGTTTAACAAATTTTATATCTCTACTGTCCTCTTTTAATTTAAAGACTGTTATTCTCTGATCAATAGACGTTGATACGAAAATATCATCGATTATTAAAATACCAGTTATTTGTGAACAATGAAATTTATCTGTTGTCCAAGATTGTATTACTTTCGCTGTTTTAAAATCTTTATCTTGTATATTGAGAAGTTTTATATGTACAGCATTATCGTCGCCTCCTGTAGCAATGATTATTTTATCTTCGGAAATAATTCTTGTTGCTATGCAGTTGATTCCAGATTTATTAGTCGTAATAACGAGAGATGTTTTCATTTCATTTGCTGTATACGGTTTAGTTACATCCCAAAAACAAATTTCACCACTCGTTGAACAAGTTATTAGTATTATTTGATCAAAATACTTTATAGAGTGTGTTTTTAAAATACAAGTCTTATGATGTTTCACTTGTCCTAAATGTTTAAAAGATGCTTCTTCATCGTATTTTAATTGAAAAATTCGTATAAACGCATCGGAACATCCTGTGTATACGTTATAAGTGTTTTTGTCTATTTCAATTATTTCTAAATCCATAATTCGTGTTTCTGGGTCAAAATCGATAGAACAGTTTCTCCATGTTTTATCACCTTTCCTTTCTTTATCTGTACCCTTGACTAAATAATCAACTAACTCTTCTACTGTTATTTTAATTTTATCATTGTGTTTATTAAAATTTACAGCTTTTATACAAATTTGTGCTCTACCTCCGCCAGAAACAATTAGAAGTTTATTGTCATTTACAACATACGTCTTTAAAGTTCTTACACTAGACAAATGTTTTAAAATAGCTTCGTCTTGGAAATTATCTTCTGAAAAAGTAGATATTCTTAAGGTCGTATCTTCACCACCGGAAATAAATAACACTGTACATTCATCAAATTTAGGTACATGTGTTTTCAGGCAATTTATTTCTTTAGAATGTGTACCTTTTATAATATCTTTAGTTACAATTTTACTTAACTGAAACATCATTATATTTACTTCGGAATTTTTCAAATATATCAGTTTAATCATGTCTTCATATGTATCATTTATTTTGTCAATATAACGTACAATGTCCCACGACCTATGACCTCCACCACAGGACACTTCAATTAATTTTGTATTATTTCTTAAATTAGCTACAATAAAAATTCTTTCTTGGAAACCACATATTAAATCATTGCCTATATATTTTTCCACCCATGGAAATCCTACTTCTTGTGAACTTATTAATTTTATACGTAATACGCCATTTGTTATTGAAAAATACTTAATTGTACCATCTCTTCCAGTTGTTATTATTTCATTAGATTTCATTCTTATAGATGTAGGACCATATCTACCGTGGACTTTATTAAAAGTTTTTATAGGATTAAGTTCTTCTTTAATATAAAAATGAATATTACCACATCGATCTCCTACGACTAATAGATTTTCTATACTCATAGCAGCTGTTAGCCATCTTTCTTTGCAATTCGGTAGACAATGTTTCGAGATGATCTCTACTTCATTGCTTTTAGAAGCTATTACGTAAATCTCACCACTACCAGAGCAAACTATTAACTGTCTATTCCCAGCCCAATCCATAGATAAAATTTTATCTATAGACAATTTTGTACTGATAACTTTAGAAATACAAGCAGGGCCTTTACAATTTTCTATAAAGACATTTAAATTACCACACATATCTGCGATTGCAATAATTTGCTTACACAAAGATATACTTAGCATTATATATGTCGATTCGTGTTTTAATTCACAGAGTGTTTCATTTCTCTCAATCATATCATAATAAATTAAATTTCCACATTCTTTTAAAATAACCACATTTCTTCTTGCAGTGAAAACTAATTTTTTAGGAGTACCCTCACTTAATTTTAGTATCTCAGTATCAATTGATTTAACTGTTGATAAAGGGTGTAGTATAACTCCGCAATCACCACCTCCTGTCACTAAATGATCATCATCAGCACTAACTGACCATATTGGTGCATTTTGATGGTGATTTACCCTTTTTAATAATGTACCATTACCCCAGAAGCAAATACATGAATCTTCACCAACTGATACAATATATTCATCAGTTATACAACTTCTCATCACCCTAGCACTATGACCATATAATTCGTGTACACAAGTTATAATTGCACAATCCCAATATCGGGCAATTGCACAATTTTCAATACTGACTGACCATATCCTTACAGATCTGTCATCTGATGTTGTTACTATAATTCTTTTCTTTAAACAGCATGATATGGAAAATATAACACCCTGTAATACAAAAAATCTTCATAGATTTGGTAACAAAACTAAGACTGTACAGGGGTAAGAAACCGCAATTTCAAAGAATTAATCTTACTAATATTATAAATGCGAAAGTTTGGATGGATGGATGTTTGTTATAGTTTGTAGCTGAAACAATTTCGATGAAATTTGGTATAGCTGTAGAGGATAGTCTGAAACAACTGGCTACTTGCTTTTTTTTTTAATCCACGCGGAAAGTGTCGCAGGCAAAGCTAGTGTATTAATATTTTCTTTTTAATAACTTTATTATATCTGAATTCTAAATATTTAACTATAAATTGATGTGCAATTGTTTACTATAGTATAAATGATTAAATAACATACTTTATGTCCAACTAGATGATGAAGAGGTTTTTCCTTTTTGCATCTAGATATGATAATTTGTGAGAAGACTGTACCGCTAAGTACTAGGACATCATCAGTCAATGGTACTAACAGTCCACTGTACAGAATTGAGTTATCTTTGCCTATTGTTTGAGATATTAGAACAGGTTTTTTTGATACATCCCATATCTGAAAGTAAAGTATGATGTCATCATCAACTTGCCCTTATCCCTACGGAGGGTCGGCACAGTATGTCACTCTTCCATGCAATTCTATCAGCCGACATTTTTGAATTCACTCCCTTAAGCATATCCTCTCTCACACAATCCATCCATACTTTCTTTGACCTTCCTCTACCCCTGTAGCCATCTACATCCAATCTTAACACTTTCTGGTTTATGTCCTCATCGTCTCATCACATAACATGACCATACCATGCTAACCTTTTGCTTCTCAATTTCTCCACCACTGGCGCTACTTTCATACTTCCTCTAATATACAAATTCTTAACTTTATCTGAAAGTAAAGTATGATTAAATAATGTTATTTCTAAAGATTTTCTACTCCAGCAACAGGTTTCCTGATTTATTTAACTTGTGTGTTGTCATATGAAAGTAAATGTTGCATCAACTATTTTAATGAATTAAAAAAAAATCTAATTGTACATCTATACATATTGCATTGATAAAAATTGTATCCAATAAGCAACCAATTTTAAAATAGCAGAATTTCCTTTAGATATAAATAGATAATCTATGGATAGATAAAAATATTCAACACAAGGCACCTATCTGCAGACTTGATATTTTAAAAACAAATATCTTATTATTGGGATAATATTAACATTACCTGGACTACATTATGTGCTGTTAACAATGCAACTTCAGTGCCAGACAACCAAGTCCCACTATGCAGCCAGTCATCACAAACTGTACTTCCCGGAGAAAAATCAAATAACTGAAACTCTTGGTTTGAACTCTTTATAACTATATACTGCTTTCCACCGAATATTAACAACATTGAACCATCTTCAGAGGGCTCTATCCCATATATTTTTTGACCATCTAGTATTTTATGATGAATTGAAACAACTTTCAAAGTATCTTTCTTATAAATATAAAGGGAGCTACCAATTCCTGTAAACAATGTTATTTTATTACTTACTACTTATTAATAGTTTGGTTTAGGTTATAAAATGATTACCAATGTTATATTCGAACAAATTATTGTACAAGCTAAAAAGGTTAGACAATCACGTTGTATTATTTCGATTGATATCTTGGTTAAAAGTGTTTTATACCAACTTTACTAAAAACGAATGCTTTAAAATCATTGATTGTGTTTAACATCATAAAAATGATTTTATAAATATAACCAAACCTGCTAGAACATATTCCTTATAAAGTTTAACTGCTGTAACATCAGTACGTGTAAAACGAATGTTATGATTTAAATCTACAGCCATTTCTTTTCGATTTCACTCATTTATGTTTAAAAAATAAAATTATTTTGGTATTCGTAGGCAAATTGTAAACAAAAACAAACTTAGGTTTGATAGGTTGACAGTTGTAAGTGACATTGACATGATTATTTCGTTTTACGCAAACATTCAAGAGATTAAATTATTCATGCGCTGAACTTAATTGACTGAATCAAAAAACCGTTTTGAAAAATAACAGGACTCCTTTTCACAGGAAAGTTGCAAGAATATTAGGAAAAGAATAGGATGGGTTAAGAAAAGAGCAGTAAAATATAAAACAAATTCATTTATTTAAAAAAAACTGCACGTTTTTGCGTACTACAATAACTGCACAAAAATGAGACTTCTTCCGTGGCTTGCTGCTTTCCGTCATAATATTATTCATTCAAATACTTGTTCAGAGGATAATGTTCTTGATACTTTTCGAGATGCTTCTCCATTTGTTTCATTTGTTTCCTGCAAATAAACGTAATTTATTATTTGATTACCCAATAAATATTCAAATTACTATTGAACACAATGGTTTATTAATAATGGACATGATTTCTCATTTAAATTAATAGATGTTCGTCAATCAATTTAACACCTTTGAATTATTAATCTGTGTTCAAGTAAAATAGTTACTCATATGTATTCTACTCTGCAGACAACGCATTGATTATAAGTATAATTTTTCATTTAATTTCATCATGTTAATTTAAAATAAGACGTTTTATTTTTCGTCGCACAATCTACTATTGTGGCAATGAAGTCTGATTTTAATTTGCAAATAAAAGACAGAAAGGAACATTAATAGAAATATGTGAATACTAACTGTAGTCTGGGCGGCATATCGTAATAGACATCTTCTAGCATTTCCTTCCAGTGCGGCAACTTCTTCTTTTCTGCGTGCTGCATCGCTCTGACCACCGTTTCTCGCGCCTCTTTCACACATTGCGTCTCCGCCTCCGCGTCCCAATAGCCTACAGAAGATTTACTAGTAATAGTAATTCTAGATTTAATTAATTAGTTCATGAGTGATGAGCAAGAACTCATTAGCTAGATAACTCAATTACTCACTCACTAGCTCACGACATTAATTAAAACATACGTTGCTAGGATGACAATGTTACCTTTGCCTTCGAGGTAAAGCCGTAGTTTCTGTACTGGACTTTCATCTTTCGCCCACTTTTGTATTTCTTCGACTGGTCTGTATGCGCTGCTGTCATCTGAAGTTGAATGATGTCCGACTCTAAAAGAAAAAAGAATTGAACGTGGAAGAACGAGTCGAAAACATGATAATGGAAGCAGCAAGAACGTTACAGAATAGACGGATCAGTAAAATATCACCTCACAGAAGACAGATGTGAAGGGTATTCTGGGTTTCCTTTAATGAGTGAAAAATCCATTTGTTTTTCCATCTTTTATTTATTACAAAAAGTTGAGAAAGGGAAGTGAATTTCAGGAGAGAGGGAATAAATAGGAAACATGACCTTTTTTCATCTCTTAAAAGTAAACCAGCATCAGCAAATATGGGTACAATCTTATATATGAGCGAGGATCAACCAACCTGTAAGACATGGCCTCTACCAGCACTGGCTTGTTACTGACGGCCAGCTCTCTAGCGCTGGCCACCGCGCGGTACATGGCGAGCGTGTCGGTGCCGTCTACCCGGATGGTGTGCAGACCGAATGCGGGCCCGCGAGCTGCGATACCATCACCTTTGTATTGCTCCGATGAAGGTGTTGATATCGCATAGCCGTTGTTTCTACTGTTATGTATAAAAAGTGTTTAGATATAGCACATGAGGTTTACTGGAGAAAATAATTACCATAGCCTCATCAAAAGATAAAAAGATATAATATTGCAGCAGCTAATAATAACTATCAGTATAAAAATTAAAGACGGCTAAACTGACGTTTTTTATCCTCCGGTGACGGCACCGGAGGATAAAAAACGTGAGTTTAGCCGTCTTTAATTTTCAGTTACTGATCTTTTGATGATATATTTGCCGAAAATAATGAGA
>JAOCNA010000003.1:591342-604037 GCA_026546675.1 Papilio helenus
AACAAGACATTTTTGTAACTAACACTACACTTATAACAGTCATCAACCTGCATACATCTCTATCAGCCGTCAGATCTGAACTCTCTCCCTTCTTAAGCATATCCTCTTTCACACAATCCATCCATACATTCTACATATTAATGTCACTTATATATTTTTAAATTATAAAAAATCTGCAAATATACTTGCAACAACTAATTATAAGAATCTTTGTATATATGACTTATATCAGAATTTGTATACCTGAGACATGTTGTGTAGAGACATATGATGTTGTATAACAGCAGCCGTGAGCCACTCCAGCCGGCCAGTCTCCGCCAAAGTACTGCCATCGATTATCTGACCTCCATCTAGCATTTGTTTAGGAAATGTCAATAAATTCTTCAAGTACTCCACAGTATGCCTCTCTCGGTCATGGTTCCCGTACTCAGCTTGCCGGCTATATGACGCTAATACTACTGCTTGTTGACAATCACAGATAATACGTCCCTCAATTAAATCATTCTTTAACTGGAGAAAGTAATGGTATCGCGTGACTTCGTCCGTAATCAAACTGGTACCAGATATGACATAATACATTACGCGAAGGTACAATTGGTGGGAAGAGGCGTATTTGTCTAACTGGCGTTTCAAGGGGCGTTCCAATTGGACCCATCGCGGCTGTTGGCTACGATTCACGTACCGCAAACCGAAGAACTCCGGCTGGTTGATCGCCTGCCGCTGGCATACGTTATCCAAGCACTCCTGACCTGTGCTGTCCACGGAAAGAGTGCAATCCGCAACCCCGCCGTCTAACAATTCGACACTGATCACAAACAAGCTTTTCGAAGCTACATTGTACTGACGCGTCTTCTTCAACTTCAACTTAAAAGGCATCTTTACCTCCGATTAACAATAACATCACGATTTCAAACGTTACAATACGTTTAAGGCATAAGAATGGAGGAAATGCATCCGTTAACCGCGCCACTTCTTTGCGTCTAACACAACCTCGTGAATATCGTAATAGTTAGATACTGTTAAGCGTATTGTTGTTTCAGTGACGTGCAATTATTCTTCTTAAGTAATTATATCGCCAAGTAAACACAACACAAATTATAAAACCACAATATTACAGCCATCACCATAATGACAACTGACGTTTCGTAGTGTTGCCGCTTTCTATTTTTTTTTTCAGATTGCCATTGTACAATGTTTTATTTTGATATTTTTCAACTGTGATTTTCGTCAGCTGTTAATCCTTAAGTGAAAAAGTTGTATGAATGATAAATACTACAGCTTCGGTAGAATGTTATTTTTAGGAAAGTTGGAAAGGTTCTTAGTTAAATAAAATACTTTGTTTTTACAATAGTTAGTTTAATTTCAACTCCGAACTTTACCCCTTCTATAGCATAGCAAGTAAATATTATTTCTAACAAATCAGGAATGTAATTAAACAATCAGTAAACACCAAATGTTATAATACATTTAAAATTTATACAAAAATACAATATCTCAAAATATTATAAATCTTAGTTGTGATCTGAATTAACCAACAGTGCGTTTTCCTTTCTCAATATTGAGCCAGTCTCGAGGTTCTTTTAGGACTCTCATTAATTTCTCCTCGGGAGAGTTCAGTTTAGGCTCGTGCATGTATTCCCATTTCTGTAAATATTGAACAAAATTGGAATTTATTATCTCAAAGACATTGTTGAATAGTTGCCATAAGTTAAGTTTGCATAGTAGGCAGAATTAATACCCAGTTTTATATATCTAATTAAATAGCTAGAAATGCCTTGCATACTATACATAACTAACTGCAACTGATTTCTTTTTTTAACAAAAGTGACAGAAAAATGTATGGGAGAGAGAGGGTGAGAGGGAGAAAGAGAGATGGAGTATGTTTTTAAAGCGTGTGTAAATGTAGTGAGGAAACCTGGCAACACTCACCGCATTTAATGGCAGCGACATAAGTATAGACTCGTATCTAGCTTCAGGCGTGTGGAGGCCGAACTTCGTGCCGCGATCATACACCAAGTTGAACTCCACGTATCTACCACGACGAAGTAACTGCCATTGACGCTCGTGGTAACCGTAAGCGTCGTCTTTGTGCTTTTGTACTATAAAAAAAAACACAAAAAAAATCAACTAATGTCACTGGGGTGAACAAAATGTACAACTCGACAAAGTCGGTTGTTTAGTCTCTGTGCAATGATTTCTATAAATTGATAGGTTATAAACCATGATGTTTTATGATTATTTGAATCTCACCGTTTTGGCGCTTACGGTTGCGGATATCAGTGGTGAGGATTCTAATCATAGAGATATAATTAAGTATTAGGAACTTCAACAAACGTGTTCGTCATGCAATGACCTATCCATTTATAGAGATCAGTGAGGCCGTCATATTGAAATATTGCCCTACTAACTTGGTCGGGTAATTAAAAAAATATTAGAATTTATAAATGTAAGAAATTATGTAAGAAAAATTCACCCAAGTATTTTAAAAACACAGATATGAATTTGTCTGCTTATCTGTTTGTTGTGTTATCTGTGATTTCGTGTGCGTTAACTTCAAAAAGTTCTTAACCAATTTAGGAATTACAAAAGAAATAAAAATCAGAGTATATTCAGAAAATAAGTATAGGTTAATTTGTATTTATTTTTAATTTTTTTACTTACCAATAGGAAGATAGCTCGGTACAACAGACTCCGCACAGGAAGTTATGAATGCAAACGCTTTATCTTTGGTAGGGAAATCGATGTCATCGAAGAAAATACCGCCAATGCCTCTTCTTTCACCGCGATGCGGAATTGTGAAGTAATCATCACACCATTTCTTATACCTGAAAAGTTAATTTCATCAAAAATCTTTTTTCTATTGGACATCAGAGTTTATCATCCGTCATATGAATTAATTTATTCGTATGCATAACCTCTTAGTAGTAGTAGGGGCTACGGTTTCCGTAACTAGACGGCTAGCGTGTATTTTGCGTGAGGATAGGATATTGATTACTCCAGCCAACTCAACTCTCTGAAGAACCCCAGAATGCATAACCTCTTTCACACAAATTAAACTGTATAATATATAATAATCTATACTTCTATACTAATATTATAAAGAGGAAAGATTTGTATTTCTATATTTTTGTATGTAACTCAAAAACGACTGGGCCGATTTTAAAAAATCTTTCACCATTAGAAAGGTAATTTATCTGTGAGTAACATATGCTTTTTCAATTATTTTTAAATTTCACGCGGGCTAAGTCGCGAGCAACAGTCAGTTCGACTATATTTTCGTCTGACCTCATATCAGTGGCCATACAAGTCCAAATATAATTGTTTGCGTCGTGTAAAGTCGCGGAACGCTATACCTGTAGTATAAAAATAACTAACTTGGCATAGTATGTGGGGTCGTGTGCGTCGCAGGCGTCCTTTAATGTGAGATGGAAATGTATGGCATCATCTTCATTGAGGTAATAGGGGGTTAGATCCGTCCCGCCCCCGAACCACCATTGGACACCTATTGAATACCGCGTGAAGTTAAAAAGAAAACATATTACGTGTAAATTTAGATTATCAAAAAACACAAGTGATTCTAGACCCTATGACATTCCAGAGAAGAACATAACTAGAATGACACCTAATTGGTCAAAATCAATTCAGACGTTTAGACTCTATGCCGTTACAAACATTAAAGGATGTTTACATACACTTGAAAAACATTACGCTATTATCAGTATTGTCAATGTAAACCCACGGTTAACTCACCGTCTTTATCCCTGACTTCGAAGTACCTATAGTTGAAGTGCACAGTGGGCACCATGGGGTTGCGAGGGTGGATCACCGCACTCACCCCCGCTGCGAAAAACGGCAGCTCTGACGACTGCAAGTTCTTGCCTCTGAGTTCATTGAAAAGAAAATGATTTATGTCAGAACATAGAGGAACAAAACGCATACATAAGAAGTATCTTTTAGTTTTTTAATCTACACTAAGAGCGTGCGCACATCTTTGACTAAACTATCGCATAACTGTTTAGTCGCGCTTTGATTCCTATGAGCTTATATAGAGGTACGTAAATTACTCGGTTTTAGTTTTGTCTGCGAAACAATCGACAATCGCACAACAGTTGCGCGATAGTTTAGTCTAAGGTGTGCGCCCGCTCTAAGGAGACCATTTCATTACCAACACAAGGTCTAAAACGAAATATAATCTTACGAATATTATAAATGCGAAAGTTAAGATGGATTTTTGAAAATTGTAGCCTAAACTGTACAGCTCTCTATGAAATTTGGGATAAATTTAGGTTAGTCTGGAACACATAGACTACTTTTGTTTTTTTAATTCCACACGAAAGCTAGTGTTTAAATATTTCAATAGCCAAGGTTCAAGCTCATCTCAGCGGGGCACAGTGCCGAACATACCTGCTCCTCATCTGCTGCACAGCGGCCGGTGGCAGTGTTCCTGATACCACGGATATATTGACACCAGCCTTTTCAAACACACGTCCATCTTGCAGGACACAGGTGATCCCTCCACCCCCTTCTTTCCTCGTCCATCGGTCCACTTTGAATTTTGATTCCTGTAATAGTTAATTACATTAAGGAAATGTTAAATAATCTATTAGTTGTGATGATGAATAAAGTTTTAAACAAATGATATCTTACAGTAAAGTCTGTCATAAATGAGAAAGATTGGATGGCTGTTTGTTACTATTTATATCTAAAACGGCTTACAAATCTTGATGAAATTAGGCTTAGATGTAGTACGTAGTATAGAAAAACACAGGCTTTTTGCCTAGTGTTTCTTAATTCCGTATAAATGTAATGGAGGGGAAAAGCTACTTTACTATAAATGTAATTAAATCCTAGTTACTTCAACTCTGTTATATTCTAAACTTAAAATAGTAAAATGCAAGCTTAGTATTATAAAATGAATAATTCGTACCGGTGATGGTAAAAATATGTCTTTCTCAAAATCATAATCATCAGTAGTTTTTTCATCTTCCCATGCCTATAAAAAAAACATCTTTTGGACATTTTTATTTAAGATAATACTATATTAAGTACTTCAGTAGTTTAACTCAAAGCCATAACATACTACTAAATTGTCTAAAGAGAATCAATTTGTATTTATGCATAATGAATAAAGTCATAAACTACCAAATTGATATAACCTAAAAAATAATAAAAAAACATTTTCCACAATCAAAGTTTTATAGCAATAGTATTTTAACATGATTAACACAAAATAAAGACATGTATGTGCTTAAAGTTATTAAAAGTTAGGCTGCTTGCCTACACCTTACCTGGTCTTCTTCTTTTTCCAACGCTCTACAGAACTCTGCCTGTATCCTCATGATAAGTAACTCCATCTGTGTTTTCATATCATCTGGGTTCTGTTCCAACTGTGACAGAGGTGTGATGGGCTCAGCCATGTAATTTTTTAGCTGCATCACCTCTTTCATCTCAGCTTTGTTGTTCTTTAATTGGTTGTATGCTATAAAACCTGTTCCAACTATTGCTGCATAGTAAAACCTGAAATTACATCTCTCAATTACGTAAACAAAGAATAATTACAAGAATTAATACAATATTTGGTTTTAATAAACAAGAAGTTTAGTTTTAATTGCATTTTCTTGCGATAAAAGATTAAATTTTTCACTAAAAGTGGTTCAAATTGGTGTTTAACTTTCTGGTAATGTCTAGATGCAATTATTTGAAACTGGTTTATTGTGGGACAATGACTCTTTAATTACATTGCGTTTTTTACACTACTGATAATAGCAGTTCGATATAAGTGAGTCAATAGTTTATCTTAATCTGATAATGTCTTCTATACGGTTCTAAAAGTTATTTCCTGGTAAGAATAATTTAAAAGTATCGTGGAAATGCTGTTGTAGATGATATACGTTAATGTTTTATCTTTTAACCGAGCAAAAAGAAACTGTAATACGATACTGTAAACACAGAATTATGAGTATAACATGAAAATAAACTTACTTGTACGGTCGGCTTCGTATTTTCTTATAGCTTCCCACATAGCTTAGCGTCCGAAAGCTTCTTATGATAGTTTTGTACGACATTTCTTTAAATAAAAACTCTTTAACGAAAACTTTACTCTTAATCCGATGTTTTGACAGAACTGCACTCAGTGACAGCAACAAGTGACAAGTGACAAGTCACGTATGTGTTTACGTCAAGCGCCACCTATGGCTGACAGTCGAAAGCGAGTATCAGCTGGTATTTTCGTGTGCGAGGCGCGGCGATAAGCCTTCGTGTGCGACGTGCGCTCATCTCTTTCTGTAGCACGTCGGGCCATATCGATTGAACGCGTCGCGCGTTCAGGCAAGCAATCAGCTACCGGGGTAGGCTAGTAGGCGAACGTCCGCCGTGGTGTCGGTGTGTGTAGCTGCGTGCGAGGTGCGAGGAGCAGAGTGCGCGTGTGTCGCAGCGTGGCAGCGGCAGGTATCGATCGCGGGCGAGACCGCATTGCCGTACATTCCGGAGGCGGTGCCTCGCAAGCCGTCGATCGCGGGACGGCGCGCGCGTGGCGGCGGAGGCGCCGGCCTGCGCAGCAGGCACCGGCGCGCCGCGGGTTGGACTCGCGCCCACTCCGCCAAAACCGGGCCGCTGTCCGCCGCGGACGGGTGTGATGTAGCCGCGGCCGGCTCTCGGACAAAGGACCCGCGACATCTCCGCGGTTCGCGATGAAGAAGTTCACGTTCAAGGGGGTGCTGGACGGGCTGCGGGGGTCGGTGCAGGCGGCGCCGCGCGGCCTAGAGCAGGAGATCCAGGAGACTCTTCGCCCTGAGCACTTCCAGGTCAAAAAGGTGAGTGTTTATCGTCGGTGCCGTGCCGACGGCCGCAGCGGGTAGCGGTGGGGCGTTTCATGGTCGGCTAGTCGGCGCGTATTTATGAAACTGGTGCGCTCGCGTGCGCTGCGATGTTGTGTAAACTTTGCCTTCCCCGCGACGTCCGCACGCACCAAAACAATCTCCACGCCGCCGCCGCCGTTCTTACGTCGTCATATTACAACACTTAGTTAAACCGAACCTGTTTGATAAGTATTCGTCGTACGTCTGCATCGCTGCACGCCCTTGACCGTCCGAAACTATTAGCGAGAGTATGGGCCGCGTGAAGCTGTGTATCTAACCTAATTTAGCAAGTTCTTGTTGAACTTTTTTGTTTACAAGTTGAACAAACTGAGCGGAGAGGTGTACGGCGCGCGGAGTAGCGATCATATTGAACTGATAACAGATAAGATAATAGCCTGCACTCAATAATCCCTTGGTTTTCTGCGTAGTAAAAGTTCTAAAAGTAGTATACACGTAAGGGAATAAACTATTTAGAGAAAAAAGTATATCGAAGACGATATACAATTTTTTTTAAAATGACATCAAACGCTTTATTCAAGAAAAAAGTAAAGATGCCAGTATTTAATTCTAAATAACACTGCCAGCTCCCACTCTACATCAGGACAAACTAGACGCTAGTCCTCTATGCTAAATTTATGAAAGAAAACGATTTAAACCTTTGTTCCTAATAATATTAAAAACTACTGCATATACTCTAAAATTTCGATAAAACAAAGCTCTATTAGTTTACATGTCCGAAAGATTGTATAAAATGTTTTTATCTCAGTTTATTTAAATAGAGTAACGAGAATATGTATTTGTATCGATGTTTCAGGACTGTAATCCCGCCGGTACAATACTCCGAAGAAAAATATCAATTTAAAGTACATAATGCAACTGAACGTAATATTTTAGCGTAAAATGTCATCTCTAATTGCATATCTCAAATACGCAAAAAAATTATTCCATAAGACGAGCAATATTCGATGTTTTTATAAACTACTCCATTTCTTGCAATTAAAATTTAATTACCATGTGATAATTATCGAAGAAATTTGATTAAAGTGAAAAGACATGTAAGGTTCATGAATCCGTCGGTTCTAGCATGCTATAAAAACTAGAATGTTTTTCTTCAATTATGAAGATGTTCTGTTTTATTATACGTTGGGTTTTTATGGAAAATATCTAGATATTTAACAAAGAGTTACTTCACTCACTTTAATTACACTTTGTAATTCTAATCAAATAAGTCTCAATTTGAAGTATTTTCTAAAATTATTTTTAACACTCACCGTCCATATTTACTTCGGTATTTCTGGAATTATGTACTGGAAAATTCAATTGACTATTTTACATTGGATTGAACTTTACAAAAAATATCACTATCCCGTAATCTAATTAGAAAATAGACAAAACGAACAATATTTCTCACTATATCATGTCTTAAATATGATATGTTGCGGGCATTTCGCAGCATATCTTACTCAAAGAAGAGTTTTGTGCAGGTTCTTTTGTTTTTTAATTTCTAAAAAAAGGTCCACAGATTAAATATCTGCCAATCGCATTGTTATAACAATATGAACAGCGTTAGATAATACTGGCTGGTATCGATCGCGACGATGTTGTCGATAAAAAAAACAACATGACACGTGAGGCCCGTTCTATGCAGATTGTTATTTTGAGTTTTATACTAAAACTACTGACCTTTATTTGAACTCTTATAGTTTCTAAGTTTAGCACAGACTAAAAATAAAAAAACACAACTAAGTCGTCCGTCAGCTAAGATACGATGGCTTCTATTTATCACATTTTGTTATGTTGTTTTAATTGTATTTAATTATTTTTCGACAACAATGAGGTAAACCAATTGCTGTGAAATGTTTTATTAATTTGTAAAATCCCAAATACTATTGCAATTTTCCTTGCATACTCTGTAAACTTATTCTTCAATTTGCTTTTGGTATGAGGAAATTTTTATTTTTAAAGTTCTTTTTTTTTGTTAAACTCTTTTATTCCATTTTTAAAAATAACATGCATTTTTGCGCCTTTTTATTGCCAATATTCTTTGCCTTTAAATTATAAACGTTTTCTTTCTCTTCTTCCGCGGTGAAGTTTTCGCAATATAAGTCTTAAGTTGTAGAATTTTCTGAACAGTTCGTTAGTTTTTTGGTCGTCGGCCAGGTTTTGTCGGCTTTAGAAAACAGAGAGTTTGTGATTTCATTGTTGGTTTTTAAACATTTGTTTTCACATATTGAGCAGTGATCGCTTCACTATTTTGGCAAATTCCGATGGCCGCTTACTCCTTTGTCACCTTATACTAAAAAAAGAGGATTTTAAACAAAGTCCTCGGATTTTAGCAATTTTCCCTATATCTGGACATAAGCACTATTATTCAATAATTTTCATCAGCCGTGATATCTACATTCCCATAAGCATTTTTACACAATACTTTAATTATAACTGCGGGATAAAAAAAAAACCTAAAACATAGAACATTTTATGACCAACTTTACAAATAAAGTACGGACAGTGTCAGACCAGCGAATGCCCTTGTGAAAAACATACATGGAGTTAATAAAGCAATTGAATCAGTTTCGGCGTTGACCGGCGATGATTGGTTTAATTGCAGCGCTTACATCAGTCAGTGTTCCCCTACTAAAAGTATGAATGGGATATTAATGTGTTTAAAGGCAGGGATTAAACGTATTTTGTAGACAATATTGATTCAATGGGATTCGTGACGACGTAAAACCGAAAAGTTACTTATTCAAGGATATATTGTCATTTTTAAAGATGAAGGAAATAGAGAAGGGATAATCTATACTAATATTATAAAGAGGAAAGATTTTTATTTTTGTATGTATTGAAATAACTCAAAAACTAATGGTCCGATTTTAAAAATTCTTTCACAATTAGAAAGGTAATTCATCTGTGAGTAACATAGGTTATATTTTTTATTACCACGCGGGCGAAGTTGCAAGCAACAGCTAGTATGTTATAAAGAATAATTGCCTTGGAATATTGTTTTTACCGGACAGAAACAGATGTTTAAACAGATCGTATGGAATGTGAACGAGATATTACTTAAAACAATGCTTTTTGTAAAAGTAAATATTTAATTAAAACCTTCAACAGTATTTAGGAAATGTTAATCAAAATATATTTAATTGAATCATGTCTTTCAGCTATGTGTTACGTAATTAAAAACATTTTCTAAGTACAGACAAAACATCGTTCCATTTCCTAACATCTTCGCGGGAAATTCTCGTTATGAAAATACGTGTTTTTTTACAGGTATAAAAAAATCACTTTTGTTTACCTACAATGCGTTGGATCGGAACAAAAGCAGGTCTCATGTGCACGCTAGTGTGTTTGCGGAACGTACACGGGTTAGCATACTGGCCCTTTATTGCGACGGCCTATTTTAATTTTACTAGTCTGTGTCACGGCTATGGAAAGTAGGTCTACAAAAAGTTTTGTTATCTGTGGCATAATGATTATACAAGACGGTTCTTTCTTTTTATGGTACGAATTAGAAGAGTTTTCTGTTTTTGAAATCACGGTTACATAAACATAGCAACTACCATAAAAGGATAAATAAAAAAAAATCTGCCATAAATATAAAGTGTCTACAATTTTCTCGAACAATTACGGTTAGTACTTCTAGAAAATAGTAAATAGGTCGAAATAACATCGATCAGTACGCACTTACGTATTGATGACAATATTTTTAAATCAATGCCAGAAAATTTGAGGTTATGTTAAATTATGTTAGTTTTATCTTATTGTAAAATCATTTTGGATTTATCTACCGAGGTGATGAGACCCGTACGTATTTTGAGTAACAAACAGGTCAAACTGACAATACCCCGTAAACCGCAGACCAGTTCCACGCAATCCGGACTGACCCGTATAAAACCGTGTATGTGGGTCATGCACGAAAATACAAATGATCACAAACGCCTTTTTAATTAAAGTCGTTTAATTTAATTCGATCGAAAAAGATAGACTATCTGGTCTTTTTTAAAACTTATTTGATTTCAAGAACTCAGTGCCAGTTTTAACTTTGGACGAGATCTGCGCCGTCTTCTTTTTTGACTACGCCCTAAAGTTGTTTAAGAGAGTTATGTTAAAGTAATTCGCAGACGTATGGACTCCCTTTCTGCCAACCGACTTGTGAATTCGCACAACCGCGTCCTTACGCCACGCAGGTCCTGCCTATCCCACCATTTTCTGATAAGCAATTGATGATAGGAGAGGAAATGTGAATATTCTTTTTCCGTCTGTTTGCTTCTGTTTAGTAATAACTATTTTAAATAAAAATTCAATAGGTTTGCCATCAATGTCTTTGAGTTAGAGAATCGATATGATATATTTTTGTACTCCGTCAAATGGCCTAGGGTTGTCATGTTATTCACTGTCTATCCATTAGTGTGGTCTATGTTTAAGTTTATTGTCGGCAGCCCTAAATAGGAATCAAATCTTATGACATTATCGGCCATCTTTTGTACACATTATGATGTCAGTAATGACTCATTTGACAATCAGCAATGTCGTTTAGTAGTTCTTATTTGTACTTTATGTGCTTGTGTTAAGATTGCTTTTATAATATCAATGATTATCTCTATAATGCGGTCGTAATGCATCGGTTAGAAGGCTCGGGTATTGAGTCATTGTATAGCTTTTCGTACAAATGTATTCCAAACGAACTGTAAAACTATTGGAGTTTATAATACTATATAAACTAGTGTTTACGTTCGTTGCTGCCTATGATTTGATAAGTTCTAGGGGGGGGGGGGAGCTACCATCAAAATGGTCAAATAAGTTTCATATCTATTCCACATTTTTGGCGTACTGGGAACAACTGTTCCCTCTGCTCCAGGCGACGCTCTTGGCCGTTAGGCTTTGATTTTGAACAAAGCATTTTTACCTATGTTCTTGTTTCAAATTATTAATATTATTACTACCAAACTCTTTTTAATTTAAAATCCAGTATGTAAAAGTCATAACCATTATCCTTTTGTGTTCTACCGTCATTTAAAAAGTTACTCTACGCCGTGCGTAATTACCGCCATTGCTAACGTTTCGGGGAGATTTCAAAGGGTTCATCTTGCAATTTCCAATGTTTCAAACTCGTTACCTTTTAACTGTTATGTGAAAGTATAATTTGATGATCATAAATGTAATGTTTAGAGATAACATGAAAAGGTCTGTCTGTAATATCCAAATAAGTGATATTTAACGAACATGAATATTTGTAACTAGCTGTTGCTCGCGACTCCACCGCGCAAATAAAAAAAAATAATGAGAAATATAGCCTATGTTACTCATTGATATCGCAGCTTTTTAATGGTGAAAGAATTTTTGAAATCGGCCAAGTAGTTTTTGAGTTATTTCAATACGCA
The DNA here is from genome assembly GCA_026546675.1 of Papilio helenus. Classification (NCBI taxonomy): domain Eukaryota; kingdom Metazoa; phylum Arthropoda; class Insecta; order Lepidoptera; family Papilionidae; genus Papilio; species Papilio helenus. Next base: position 603,584 of record JAOCNA010000003.1, read on the forward strand.
CAAAACTCAAAAATACGAATCTTTCCTCTTTAAAAATGTGTATAGGTATGTTCAGTGATAGCTTTTTAATAACGTAAGAATTTATGTAATTGCTTCTGTAGTTTTAGAGTTTAATCGTTACATAAAAAAAAACTTTCTTTTTTACTATAGTATATTACTTTAGTATGTGACGCTTACGTCATCTTGATATCGCGGCGAGTACGCGAGGCTAACTGCAATTATACCTCATCGATTTGCAGAACCGCGTTACAGTGTAACGTAAACAGAGTCATTACTTGTCACACGTCGATTTTACAAGGTTTTTTAATAATTCGTTTCATCTATATCTATACTAATATTATAATGAGGAAAGATTTGTATTTTTGTTTTGTATGTAATGAAATAACTCAAAAACTACTGGGCCGATTTTAAAAATTCTTTTACCGTTAGAAAGGTAATTTATCTGTGAGTAACA
>JAOCNA010000003.1:674822-688080 GCA_026546675.1 Papilio helenus
CCAAATTGTAGTATATCTAATAAGATACATGTGTATTGCAATGTGGACTGAAGTATATTTGCTTTTATACTAAGTCATATGTTACTGGATTGAAGTGTGTTTACGCTTTCGCTCTAATTACTATAGAAACCTACGACCGCTTTGTCCACTAAATAGTGATTACTTAAGTTTGAAATATTGTAGTACCAAAAATTTCCGCCTCTATCGATTAAAGAAATGTGATTATTTAAATGAATCTCTGCTTTTACAAAGAATAATTCCGAGAAAGAGTTTTATTGAAGTATATTATTTCTACATTTAGTTTTTACTAGCTTTCGCCCATCAGACGTATTTAATTTTATTAGGGCGTATTAGGACTTATTTTTGAACTATAAATATAAAACCAAAATATGTAACAAACATATAATGTCGTGGCTCCATTTGCACAGTGAATAGAAACTTACTTATATTACAAATGTGAAAGTTTGGATGGATGGATGTTTGTTAGTTTGCAGCCTAAACAGCTGTACGGATTTCAATGAAATTTTGTATAGATGTAGAAGATAGCCTGGAAGAACACATAGGCTACTTTTTGTTTTTGATGATTCCACGCGGACGGACTGGCAGGCGAAAGCTAGTAAAATATATATATAGAAAGAATGGTAGTAGTAGTGAATGTAGTGCGCTCACCGATATACATGCTGGAGGACTCTGGTCGGATGTGGTCGTCGACGTATGTGGTGCCGAGCGTGAGCAGCGGCGAGCCCCCGCAGCCCAGCAGCAGCTGCGCCACCACGAACACCATCACCGGCATGAACGTGCTCGGAGAACTCTGCGCCACATACAATACTATTGTAAATGAAGAGACAGAGCTAAAAGACCATCATAGACAAAGTAAATAACTAGTACAATTATATGGGACCTCTTTGACGTATTTTTGACCCTCACCTCCCTCTCTAACCCTCCTATTTTTGACTTAAATGATGACGATAGTTTCACACATTCTTTAAAGTTCAAGTGTACAAAATTGACAATAGCTATTTACTTTTTACCGTATCAATTCTAACACGTCGTCAATATTTTTTAACAAACAATCATTAGCATTGCAAATGAAAGTGGTTTTGTATGCGCGAGGTTTTGGGGAATACCGCAACAGTTCCCCGCACCATTACAATGCGGCGTCAGCTATGCATTTAAAATTGATTTGGCCGCTGCAACGATGTTCTTTATTATACATTTCATTGCACTGTTTTAATTAATTTGATATTTTTAATTGTTATTACTCCATTTTATGGCTAAAATTGATGAAAAGAATAGACTGCGGTGACGGTATATTTTTTATGGAGTTGGGTTGCAGACCAATAGATATGAAACCTTTTTTGCAATAACTAAATTGGTGCTCAACCTCGTCCACTTGTAGTTTTAAGTGGCAATGTTCCCTCCTGCCGCCGGCCCCATCGGCGGAGTGTTCCGCGTCTTCACCGCGAACTCGTCCTCCATGTCATCGCGCACGCCCATCCCGACTCTCGCCTGTTTCCTGACGGGAAACTCTTCGCATTTTATCTTGCGCACCAGGGGGTTGCTATCGAGCGGCAGCGCGGCGGTGTTGCATATCTCTTGCATCTCTGCCACGGTCGCCCACCACCCACGGCCCGATCATTCACGTGCGGTCTGCGATTTCCGTTTCGCGGCATGAGCTAACATTTTGGCCGGATCTGTAGAACCTTTTGAATCTTTAACTTTTTATAGAATGTCTGATGCCCAATTTTGAACCATGTTATCTGGAAAAAAAGAAGTTATTTTTAAATTAAAGTAGCTTGACTTACAATTGACTTGCATATTTTTTTATATATCTTTTGTAGAAATCCTTTAGTGTAGTTAGTCTTATTTCCCTAAATCTACATTGATCTCTTACTGATCGGCTGATCATTAACTCTTTTTGACCTCCTGAATTGACTTGTGAGGTGTCACAATACAATATTCTGACAAACATACTATTTTTACCTATATCGCATTGCATTTGTTACTACATAAAAACTAAGGAATAAAACAAAAAAAGTATTCACACATAAATTTGAGCAATCTTAATTTGTGCACGAAATCGTGTCGAACATAACCTCAAATCAAGAGGGACGCCAAATGAAATGTAACAGGAGGCCGTCTCGTGGTTATTTCGCAATTATCCGCGGACGTTCGACATTACCGCGGTTTTGTGTCGAATAATTTAGTGGCCGGAGCGGTGATGAGCGCACGGAATTGTTTATTATAATTTAGCGGCCATCATGGACTCTGTCCCACGTAATATGCGCTCGACAATAAAGTTATTAAAATTGTCATGAACTCGACTGAATGTCACAGAGACGGACGATGTAAATGACTGGGTGAAAATTAAAAAATATATTAAGCGGGAAAAATAGAAAGATAATTCTATGTGAAAATTATAACAAAAGGTAAAATTGCTGCATTAAAAGAGACAAGATCTTGGTTGAAGACTAACATTTGGTTCTTTACTAGTATAATTCTTTTTGTTTTACCATATGCAACAGTTGATTGAATTTAAAGACCGATAAAATAGATCCATTGCTAAATGTATTCTCTAATTAATGTTGTTACTTCAATTGTTATCTTTGACATGTTGAAAGATTTTCGTCTACAACTTGTTGGACACACATTTAAAAGCCTCACCAGGCTCTTTCTATAGTTAAACATTCTCGTATATGCCGTCAGTCGGCCTCCCACTCAACTTGAATGTCAATTAAAATTCAAACCGCGTGCGAAATACGATTTTTTCCAGTGGTATTTGCGGCGCGCCCCGAGGTATGGCGGGATCGCGCCTTTTTGTTTTATACTTTTTTATTTTTTTTTTTCAAAACGGACCGGCTGCCGGTTAAACCTATTTTAATGCGTGCCGGCCGACGTGTGTGCTCTGAATTAAAATTTACTGTACACGTCACTCGCGCGACAACGGACAATGAAATGTAATTTCCTTTTGATAAATTAATGTTGTCACCAAGTACATATTTTTTCATGTATTGACACGAGACTCTATTTGTAGTGTATTAGTAATAAATACGTAAGTATTGATGAATTTATATAGATACTGTTAGTTAGAGAAAAGTTTATCAATCTTCTTTTAAATAAAAGAAATAAGATTAATCTAATTAAATCCGATAGAAGCAAATGGGTAATTAAGTTCATGCTTATATTACAACACTTTGAAAGAAGAAACTTCACTTTGGTAGAAGAAAGTTTACAGTTTAATTTTTATGAAAGATTTTTTTAATATTACCATTTAAGGAGCTCATATCGTACATAAGGCGCCAGATAATTTGAATTCGTGAATGCACGATTCCTACCCTTGTTCTCGGGTGTCGCAGGTTTTGCGCTACGCTCCACATTTCCCGTTTATCCCACGGGGGAGTGCCGTTTTAAAAACGCATAAAGCCGGCAGCAAGGACTACTTATGAATTTGTTTATGGCGCTATTTTGAAGTAACGACGTCACAGTGAAAGCTCTCAGAGCTTGAGAATCACGATATTCCTAATTTAATGTTCCTAAATTTTATTGGAATAGCGATTTTTATGTTATTATTATTTTTGTTAAATTCTTAATATACTTTTAGTAAATTGTACACTGATTCTGTTTTTTCGATATGACGAGTTGTTCAGTTTTTAGGTTTTCTTAGAACAAAATAATTGGTGTTTAAAACAACAATGAAAAATACAGTATCGTAAGAAGGCATATTTGATGCAGGTTACGTTAGTATAGCTAGATCTAGATTTTATTCACCTAAAACATAAAGAAACGATAGTATATGTGCTTTAGATGTTATCGAGCAATCACAAGTAGTGCACATTCATTCAAAAATGTTGAAACAATTTACATATTAGATTTCAAATAAGTAAATTGAAAAATGTCGTCATATCTGAGTTATATTGAAACCACAATGTGGTATATAACACAGCATTGAAGTATATAAAATAACATCTGCGTGCCGGGAGTGGGCCGCGTCTGAAACTAGTGGTTAGGGTCCAATTTGCCGGCCATAACTATTTCCTCTTCGGGGAATAGAATGGCGTGCGGATGCCGCCCACAGTACTGCGTGCTCACGGACGGACCGACATGCTATATGTATTGTATAACATGTGTACAGGGTTTATATTGTATAATGGAAGTGTTCGTGACAAGAACATTGTGCATGTATGTCCGAGCAATGAACTCTGGGAATAACTCGCACTAAATGTTTGAATTGAAGAACAATTATTTAGTATATTTAATAAACTGTCATAGATTTTGACAGGTGCATTTAGTTTCAGGTCTAGTTGGACTTATAATGCTAGTTTCTACTAATATTGTTTTACTAGACGGGTAGTGGGAACACCGAGGTAATCATTGACGCCCATAGACAACTGCAATACCAAAGGAACAGATGCGTAAGTGTTTCTTCATATTTTGTGTCTTCAAGGCATTTTTTTATGACGTCATTTTATATCTGTTAAGAGAACAATAATCATGAAGGATTGTTGATACGATCAGTGCCAGAGGCCGGCCAGCTTGTTATTTGTTATTAAAACGCCCGCACGCAACTACCGAGGTAGTCCATGATGATTATGGACCAGGAATAATGTCTTACATTTGTAATATAAGATATTGTAAAAATGCAACTTGTACTTAAATTGTTTACATTTGTAACATATACTCATAAGATATTGTAGAAATGCAACTTGAACTTAAATATTATTCCCTAGGGAAGGTTAATCTAGTCCCTAGAGGATAGAACTTAAAGCGACTAGATACTTAAAAAAAATGTTTTTTTTAATTTTCGATTTTACAAAAGAAATTGATGGTACCCCCCAACTACAAGCAGAATATCGTGTGGCTATCGTACTAATCATATTTCAAAGATAACCAAGATGATACCGCCGCTCCTTTGCCCCCTTTTATTATAAAAAAAAAAGATAGTTTACCCAAAAGGTCTTACATTTCCAAAGAAGTGGCGAAATACCTTTGTTAATAAAGGCACTTGTTCAATACGGAATGGACACAATATAATTCTAGGTAAGAGTCGGGATTTCCGTGCAGTAAATAAATCTTGGAAGGATTATTTTCTTTGTGGCGCCAAATACTTACTACCTGAATTAGTTAGGTACAGTAATTATGTGCGTGAAAGAGATGGACATATTGTTAGTATATCTGTCTCTACCACGTGATTTGCATGTATAATTTTATTGTATAGTTTCTTGTAATTTTTTGTCATACTAAATTTTGAAAAATATTCTCGAGATGAAATATTATATTTTAAATAAACTGTATTATATTAAAGGTATATTAAAATGGTTGTTTTTATTTTTGGTAAAGGGCTACGAAATTTCGCGTTCAAAATAATTGATATTTCAATTCGAGGTTTTTCTACATTTTAGAGCATTGAAAAATGACACAGAGTAGTAAAATATTTCTAACGTTACTTCGACAGTTTCGGTAGAAATAATAATCAAAAAATATAATAGCTACGAGCACCCTACCTTTAATATCTCAATGTAATTTATACGCGAACAAAGCCGTATTCAACGATATATAATTCTCGTAATTACGTGTTTAGCTAAATCTTAGTTTACTGTGACAAAAGCTCCGTATGATTTCGAACGTATTAACTCTTCGAATGGCTCCCCGTGAATGTGTTAGATTTCTAATAATCTCTTTATGAAAGGGGAACCAGACTCCCTGACCCTTCAATTATCCATTCGATGTTGGTAAGCGATTATAGTCCTTATCGCAATGTGAATAGGACTTTTTGTGTACAAAATCTTTATAATAGACATAATACGAAAATATTATCATAACTGGGGGTGCGGTGATTTTTGATGTCATTTTTTGTATGCCTTTTGTTGGGTGAAAGCTCTGAATCTAATATTGCATAATTAAAAATGTCATCGAACAAAAATAATATAAAATGATTTATTACTTTGATACTGTCTTAGGTAGAATTAAAAATCTTACTTAGATACGATAGATGTTACAAGTTGAATAGATTTCGACAGAATTAGGCACATAAAAGAACGTAGTTCACATATATATTACTTATCTTACTAATATTATAAATGCGAAAGTTTAGATGGATGTTTGTTAGAGTTTGCAGCGTAAGATACAGAACTGATCGCGAGGAAATTGTTGTAGAGGATAATCTTGAAGAACACATAGGCTACTTTTGATTTTTTTTTAACTTCACGCTAACGGTGACGGGGGGCGGCGCGGCGGGAGGCGCGGGCGCGGGCCGGGTGCGCCGCTCGCGCTCGCAAGGTACCCGCAAACTGCACAAGTGCCTCTCCACCGCCTCCGACGTGTACGCCGCGCCCCCCGCCCCGCAGCATTCCCTGCTCACGACGCGACAGTATTGCAGTTTTGGTAGTACAGTCACCTTGTACGAAACTACAGTCCTTCCGCTCTGTAACAGTCGCAATTTCTCGATTTTGTTTTGTTCAGTTTTTCCGTTACGACTTCGTTCGGTTGGCTTTTGACGAAGCGCTTGGAGCATGCGACGCCGGAGCGCGTGTACTACGTCGTTAGTGTACTAACGGACTCTAGCACGTCACTTGCCTGCAAGCGCTTTCGCCGAAGTTTCTTCTTGATTTACTTTCTTTCAGTTTATTCTGTTTTTGTTTAATTTAATTCTTCAACGCTCAACTTCTCTTTCCATTACTAATTGCAGATCTTCCGTTGTTATGAATTTGAAGATAAATTGGTGTGTGAATGTTGAATGTTGGTATGTACAATTATTGGAGAATATGACATTATCCCATCCTCAAGTTCATAACTGAATTGGTATTTAACGAGAATTGTTTAAAAATTGTTGTTGATACAAACGTAAATGGTATTTCATCAATATTGGATCGATTAGTTTCATTCGGCCCTGTTTGGCATGCGTTGAGTTCACGTATTCATTTATTAAATTTTCCACTTTCAGATCGGAATCATTTAATAGGTAATCATAACAGTACGTCATTCCAAAGATGTTTTATTTCTTTATCTTTAGTTGTCTCGAGTATCCCATGTATCTTCATGTCAACTTCTAGAATTTGATCCTCATGTGGTGTGTCATTGCTAAGTCGGAAGCCGGCCTCTGCCGCTCCTTGTGTTTCAAAAGTCGACGTCCAGTGCCAAGGCGTAAAACTACAATTCCTACAATTTCATTTTCATGGCTATCCTTTTGTTGACCTTTACTTTTGGTTACGTAAATTTTAATCTGTCCATTATGTATTGTTTTAAAATATTCATCCATGTTAGTGATTTGCTTTTTAAAGAATGTATCCGTGAGAAATTATATTTCCATAAGATAGTGCGCTTGGCACTGGACTGCGAGTTGTTACCTGTCCAGCTAGCGTCCTTGGACCCGCTTGTAACATATGTGGTTTTATTTGTTGATACAGAACCAACTATTCCGCAGACTCTCGCATCTATGGAGTACTTGCACATAATGCAACCCAATGGTATCCAAACATTTGCATTGTTTTTTTTTCTTTTAATATATTTCTTTGTTCATTTGGTGGCTTCCCAGGCACCTGTAGCTTGTTTATTTGTACGTTAGAATTGAAATTGTGGCTGTTGTTTCGTGTAATACAGCACTATATTCAAGTTATTTGCACTTTAAAACGATACGGCATGATGTATAGATTTTAAGGATAAAAGGTGACTTACTACTCAAAACTATCTTATTTTGTAAACTATCACAATGTCAGTGTTACGATGAACGGACTTTGTATGTTCTATGTGCATTTACAGCGAGGCTTTCCATATTGTATCAGACACGCGATCTCTACATTTTTCCTACTAATTCTTTTTCAATATTCTATCGAAGATTAAACGTTTAAAAGTCAAGGTCACAAACGGTCACATTTTTGTTTGTTTGCCTTTATCTGCAAAGTATTTGTAACTTTTAAATTAAATCTTTTTTATTAATTGAGCACAATTCAAGCTCAACAATTCGATAATTAGTTTTATTAGTAATGTATGAGATTTGTTCAATACATAATGTAATTTCTTTTTTCTAGCCCGACCACACAAAAAGTTTATATGGCTCGTATTTGGCTGCCTCTATATACGGCTGTCATTATGTCTATGTATGCTTCCGGTACTATATTTAATAAAAGCACTAGACGCATGCGCCTTATGAACGTTCGCACCGCTCCTAAATTAGTGTTATGTTGCTTTGAACTTGTTTGTCCGTCCATACGACTGCTTCGTATTAGAGACGTGGTGTGTTACCGCGAGGGCTCGTGTAGACTCGCTCGGAGCTGTTTGCGCTAGAGAATGACGAAGATCACCGGCTGCAGACGGGCCCAGCTTCCCCATCTATTCCCATCTTCATCACCATTTCGTATTACTTTACGCTAACATCTGTTTATGTTAAGCAACACCTTCATTCGCTCTAACCATACCTTTTAGAACTGTGATATGTGTTAACTTTTTTTAACTCTAATGTGATTCGCCATGTTTTAACTTCTACTTGTAATGTAGCGACAAACAGCCTTACTAACTGGGTGTACGACACGAGTTGTCAGATCAGAGATTGGACGGGCATGCAATCCAAACCTTTCAGCATGACTTCTCCTAATCTCTTGTGACGTGTGCACAGAGTATGCAACACCAGACGGTGACTCCGGCTACTTACACAGCACAGATTACGTACGCTAGTTGTCGCCTGAAGCTACGTAGTTATTGTTGTCTATCATACTGGCTGATTTTTATGTCGTTACATGTACCGATAGATGTCGCTTGTCAAAAGTTTCATGACAGTATTTAAGTTTTATAAGGGATTATATTCACTCAAGCAGTCTTTATTACAAATGTATATGGTTATGGTGTGTTACAAATTACAAATAAACTTTTGCATTCATAAGGTCATAGATTATGAAATGCTTTCTAACATCTAATCAGCCACTATGATCGCATTTGTCCAAAGACCATAGAGCACTCGTGGTCTGTGATCTTTGGATCTGAGCTATTTCCACTACGGGTGGATAATCTGTTGGTTCTGTTGTCTACGGGCCGCGTAGACAAGCTGGATAGCTCGTTCTCGCGGTCGCGGTCCAGCAGCATGTCCAGTCTGGAGAACATCTCACAGGAGGGCATACAGTGCCTCGCATTCGCTGACAGTTACACCAAGAAATCAGGCAAGTATACAATTATTCACATTTTTAAATCCATTGTTTAGTGGTCCTTCGAGCAGGATACCCTTGGTTGGCGACAGAGATCGCTAGATTCGATCTTTTTAAATGAATACGCTTAATTTTTATTGAATGACGCGTGATGTAATATTATGCTGGTTTTCAATTTATCTTTTGATTGGATAATATTTCTTCAATTTAAACTTTGCAGATCCTACGGGACTGGTGCCGACGCTGTGGATCGGCACGTCGCTGGGCTCAGTACTCACTATGATGATCAGCCTGCCCGAGGATGACCTGCGGTACACGCAGCCCGTCCACATTTCCACCACAGGTTTATTTGTTTACTAAACCGTAGGTTTCTATAAATGAAATACTGTTATAGAAACAAAAGTAATTGCTTTTATAATTTACAGGAGGACCTATTCTAAGGCTAAAGGGTTCAATTTTGACGATGTCGTTCCTCGACTGTAATGGTGCTCTAATACCTTACTCATACGAGAGTTGGAAGGACGATAGTAAAGAGGTAATTCCATGTGCAAAAAGAAAATCAATAATTTCTTTCTATCTCTGGTTCATGTCCGGTAGGTATGATTCTTTTTTTTATTCTACTGGTGTATTTAGAGTCGCGATAGCCGTGAGCGTCGCGAGCGCACGCCCACAAAGCAGGGGTCGAGTGCGAGCCGCACGAGCCCGACGCCGGGCGCGGGGAGCTCCGGCGACGGTGACCGTCAGTTCGTGGTCGTGGCCTCCGAGAAGCAGGCACGCGTCATCGCGCTGCCCAGCCAGAACTGCGTCTACAGACAACAGATCGTCGAGACTGACTTCGTTGTTAAATCAGAAACAGTCAGCCTTAAAGGTATTTTTTTATTTATTACTACTATGTATGACAACCGTAACTACACGTGACTTAGAGCGGTCGCAAACCTTTGATGAAATACTCGCACGACTGTTGTGCGACTGTCGATTGTTTTGCAGCCAATTCAACTGTTTAGTTGCACAACTAAAAATCGAATAGTGTGCGCACCTGCATATAAGCTCATAGGAATCAAAGCAAGACTAGACAGTTGTGCGATAGTTTAGTCAAAGGTGTGCGCACGCTCTTAGTGACATGCAATTTTAACTACTTTTCATACAATTGTTTAAGATTGATTCTATATATTTCAGACAGCGTGTGCCTAGTGAACTATCTGTCGACGGGTCACCTGGTGGCGTACAGCCTACCCTCGCTACGGCCACTCGTCGACGCAGACTTCCTGCCCCTCTCCGAGCTCAGGTATACCTCTCATTATTCCTGTGCCTTAACTAATCTTTACTCTTCCATGGAAACCAACGTTTAAAGAGCATCCCCTCCAGATGATATGACTAATCTATGATTTTTTTAATCTATGACCATAATAGTCCCGAGCTACTTGTGACCTTGTCAAGCACTTGAGTTATTTTGACATCGAATATGAATGATGATCGCTTAATTTAATCTCTTGTGTCTCCGAAATATCGTTGACTATCTGGCCGAGTCGGTGATTCGCTTCACCTAGAAATTTTAGAACATCTAACTTTGCCTATGCTTCATAGACTAGTTCAGCAAGCTTTATGTTTTTAAAACTCTCACTCGACTAACATAAAGTAATATTTCAATTCGATTCTTTCATATTTGGGCTTAAATGTTTGACGCGCCAGATTTCAAATGATATTTCGACAGACCCCTGGTTTCCATGGAAGTGCGTTATGGTGGACTTTCTTACTAAATTCTCTTGTAAAATCGGTGTCGAGTTCCTCGATAGACATGTCCGGTGAACACCAGTCACTTTTAGACAATTTCCATGCACTAAAATAAGGCACTAAATGATAAAGAGCTTGTTTTACATTCGATTTAGCTATAATTACGAATGCTTTAACGCAGATTGTCATACAATGATCTGTCATGCATCAGTCATTCGCTCGATGAAATCGATTTAACAACCATCTGCTGTTTTATCATTTACAAGCCTCGACGTACCTTCTGTGACTTACGATCGATGTTAGATCTGAGATACTTGTTTGGTGCAAGACGAGACCCTACCGGCAACTCCGAATTCGACAAATTATTTTACATTTTCCGTACATAATTATCAACGCTTTTAACGACATCTTTTGTAATCGTGTTTTGTGGAAAAGTTACTCGTAATGTTTGTCGACTCTGGAGGTGTCGCAATATTCCGTCACTTTGCATCTAAAGTTCAATATGGATTTTATCTCAAAGCACGATATCCAATTTTGCGCCAAACAAGCGGCGATGTGTCATCTTTTATTTGAAATCAACAGCACCGCGCTACAGTGGCGCCACTTCTCACAACGTAGTCAAAATTCTGCCGACTGTCAAGCACCACCTGTGCTTCCGATATCTGCATTTTTTAATCTATTTTTAAGTTAACAAAGCGGACTCTAAACATGATACGAACACAACAAATGTAATGTATGACCTGACACTGTAAGCGTTGCCAATCCGATAACAGTATCAAGGCGTTTAAATGGTATTCCAAGATGCCAACAGCCATTAAACTCATAGAATGTGTCCCAGGTATCCTTTGCTAGTCATTGTAACAGTGTAAGTCGCGGATCTTATCGATGAAACCTGCATTTTACCCGGCGAACGGCCGCGCGCGGCCCCTGTCCCCCTCCGCGAGGTGAAGGGGCAGCGCGCGCTTTGACCTCTACTGACTCGCCGCCCGTGTTCCCGGTAGCTTCCAGACACAGTCCAAACAGAAGGGTATCGTAAACCCAATGCTCTCGATCTGGGGCCAGCAACTCATTGTTAACGAGGATACAGACCAGTAAGTGGTAGCGGCCGCGCTGCGTACCCCGCCTCACCGCCCCGTGGCCCCGCCCACACGCCCTCTTGCGATCCTTTGTTTAAACTGTTAGCTGTTCATGTCATCCCTCAACTCCTACGTTACGTTTACACGTTGACTGAGGTCTGGGTGAGTATTTGCGCGTACTTTGAGTAAGATCAACAATAGTATGTTAGTCAACAATAAAAAACAACGTAGCGTAGATATATAAAATGCGAAAATTCACCCAGACCGCATGTAGTTCGAGTCCTCGCTTGCGTTCGCTTTGAGCCTCAGTATCAACCCCTAGCGCGACTCCTTCACACGACACTACCCACAAAGCCCTCAACGAAACACTCTCACACTTACACTGCTCTTTTCTGCTTTCATATACGTTTGTCTCGCTCTTTTCTCTTATTGATTTCTTCTCTTTCTCTCTCTGCTACAATCAATCTTTTTATATGTTTTATAAGAAGCATGAAAGCTGACGGTACTCTTGTATCTTCCATAATGCTTTACTTCATATATTGTACAGTCCGATGCTTCGCTTTTGTAAGATTTTATATCAAATAGGTAATTCATAAGGATTTAAGGTGAGATTTTTTCATGTAAATTACATTAATGCTAAACTTTTCATGTTTAAAAGCAATCAATTGCAATCACTGATTGAATTCCTATATTTAATTCACCTATATTGAGAATACCTTTATTTTACTTCGTGAAACGTTGCGTCGAAATATAAATAATTCAACTATAATTATATTCTGAACATCAACTTCAATAACTAGTGGATATCAGTTTCTTATCAAATCCTGATTACTTGAAAATTACATGCTGGTTGCTCGGTAATTCTTTGATCCGATGAGATATATACAAAGAATAAATGATGTGTACAGGATAGCGAAGACGTTCTGCTTCAGCAACCGCGGGCACGGACTGTACCTCGCCTCGCCCACTGAAATACAGAAATTCACAATCGACACCGATTTCTGGTAAGTCATCTCACATTCCGAGAAAAACACAATTATTTAACTTTAAAATATAATTCTGACATTAATTTATGTTATTTCCCGTAGCTATCAAATAAATGAAATGCTCGGGGAGCTATTCCTCCCGCGGGATATGCCGGAGGCACCCAAAGAGGGATTCTTCAGAGGACTGTTTGGCGGCGGCTCGCGGCCGCTTGACAGGGAGGAACTCTGTAAGTTATCCTACACGTAGGAATTATGATTGTGCTGAAATAATTTCTTCTGATGTTGTACAACTAGAATATGCATCTAGTAATTCTTTATTAATACGAAAGAACTC
>JAOCNA010000003.1:850499-861437 GCA_026546675.1 Papilio helenus
TAAAAATTCTTTCACCGTTAGAAAGGTAATTTATCTGTAAGTAACATAGGCTATATTTTTTAATTTCACGCGGGCGAAGTCGCGAGCAACAGCTAGTATAGAATAATTTTCTATTTAAATCGGTGATATATTGACATGTATGTCATTTCTACTTCATTGATCAGTCATTTCTTCTTTTTTTTTCTTTAAAATATATAGCAGTTGGCAATTTTATGAACTAACAATGTCATCTTTAAAACGTCATATTTTGACCAATCACGACAACTGCACAGGAAAATGTTGCCATTTTTATGATATTTAGTTTCGATTTCTGAACTTGCACATATTTTGGTTATGTTTTCAAAATGGGACAATTACGAAAGAAGTTTGGTATTTTTTGCTTACTGGTAACTCTAAATACTAGTGAGGGCCCCCATATTTATCAAAAACTGTCATTAGATCCTTGTAAGTCTATGCCTGTCTATGATACAAGTCAGTGATAAGTATCAAATGTCATAGAGTAATAAAACTGAGAATCATTTATTCGTAACCTATTCAGTACACTAACTTATTAATAAATTAATTTTATACAATACTCTACAGGTAAATTGATTTGTTACTTATACGGAAAACGATACAAATATATGGGATTCAATTAATTAAAATTTAATGGGGTTTCCAAGGAATTTATTTTCAGAACCGAAAAACCCAACTGTTTTTATTATTAGAATATGAACTTGACCATTTTGAATCGACATCTCGTATTTTTAGGTTATGTTTCACCAATGCCTTATATTTAGGAAGAACTTAACAGAAAGAGGCTATCTTACTAATCTTACTAATATTATAAATGCGAAAGTTTGGATGGATGGATGTTTGTTAGAGTTTGTAGCCTAAACGGCGGGACGGATCTCTATGAAATTCGGCACAGATGTAGAGCATACTCTGGAAGAACACATAGGCTACTTTTTATCCCGGAAATTGTTACGGTTCCCGTGGGATGCATTAATTTTGTTTTTTAATGTTTACTCGATAACTCTGCAACGGTTCAACATATCTTATTGAAATTTGGCACAGATATAAAACAAAGTCTGGAGTACACATGGAATAAAGTTCATCCCCGAAAAATGTCCGATTCCCGAGGGACACGTAGTTTTTGTTACATACTCGTAGTTCGTATGTTTTCTAATACCACGCAGACGAAGTCGGGGGCAACAGCTAGTCTATATATATAAAAGAACGTTGTGTTATGTACACTATTTATAACTCAAGAACGGCTTTACCGATATGGCTGAAAATTGGTGAGGAGGAAGCTTAGAGCCAGGAGACGGACATAGGATACTATTTATTCCGTTCGACAGAAAAAAAACGAATCATAGGAATAATAGAATTTGTAGCCAAAACTGCTGAACGGATCTCAATAAAATTTGGCATAGATGTAGAGGATAAGTAATTTTTCTTAACTCTACGCGGACGGAGTCGCGGGCGAAAGCTAGTAGATATATATAATCTATAGATTAAAAACATAAACAGCTAGATTTTAGTCAATGCATATGGCATAGTATGGTCAATCTATTCTAGAAGCCATTCAAAGCATTATGGTACGTTATGTTGCAGGTCGTTTGTGGATTCGAGAAGCTAGGGATAGACAGAAGTCTTTAGAGGAGGCCTTTGTCCAAGGATAAGCTGTAGATTAGGGGTAACAGGCTGGTTCAAAAATTATTTTTCTATTAAACATAAACTATAAAAAAAAGAAAAAAAGTAATTGTAAAAATCATCTTCGGCTATAAATGCTTTATTATTATTATTTTGTTGTTTTACCTGTGTTTTCAATTCCAAGTATTTCCATCAACTATTTTAGTAGTTTCATCATATTTAAGTAGGTCAAATAAACAGCATAAGTGAAACAATACTTACGTGTGAAACTGCTGAATTATTTAAATGCATTTAGTAGTAAATTAAGTGTTATAATCTAGATTTGACTTAGCATTGTTTATTACTGGCTTTCATAAGCGACTCCGTCCTAATGGAATTAAAAAAAAAGTAGCCGTATTCTTCCAGACTATTCTCTACATCTATGCCAAATTTAATTGAGATGCGTTCAGCAGTTTAGACTACAAACTGTAACAAACATCCATCTAAACAAATCGCCATTTTTTTTAACTAAGCGCCAATAGCCTAATGGTTTGGGGTACGGACTACCGATCTTGGGGTCGAGGGTTCGAATCACATTCGACTATTGTGAACCATATCCTAGCACGCCTAGAGCTTAGTTGGAACGGTTAAAGGAAATATTAGTAAATTAACAAAAATGTACTAATACTTTAAAAAAAATCAATTAAATTGTGGTTTTGTTTTAGATATAATATATCTTATTATCGCTCGACATACTGACTCAGACGAATATACTGAAGTTAAAGTATTATACCATATTAACTGACAAAATCCTCATAAACTTGAAGAGACATCGAAGAAAAATGTCGTCGAACGGATAAACAACTTTTACGGACACTTTCACTAGACGTGTTAATATTCAATCCTTGTTATTGATCCGGAAATTATATTCAAATTGTACAAATAAATACGTCTTTATACAGATCATGTTTTTCTTTTGTTATTGTTATCTTTGTTAATAATTTGTACGATCTTTGAGTAATTGACAGATGTACTTACATTTATTGCCCGTATAATCGATGAGCAATAACATCGTTACTTCAAACTTTATATAATGATATATTTGCGACGACAATAAAAGAAATTGTTTAGTCACGTATTTCCAAAAAGAGAAAACCATGTTTTGTAAGCTGATATAACAAAACCGTGATAGTATTCGGCCTTTGGTGTGTGGTACAAGTGACAAGATTAACGAGGTATAGGATTTATAAGGATACAGAGAAAATATGTAAATATAATGTCTTAATAAGGTTAAAAATAAATTTTGATTTGATTAAATCATTTTACTTGTTAAGACAATGCATTACATATAATTCACTTAAGTGTAGATCTGTAAATATTTAGATAGTATGTTAGAAAGTGAAACAAGAATAAACATTGTCAATAAAATTGTATTAACAAAGTTTTAGTTAACAATTAAATCGCTTCAGCCAATGATTTGTGACCCATACACAATTACATAAACATTCACCTCTCTCACAACCTTTAGGCCGACCGGAGCTTCTGCTTTGTAATTTAACCACCTTTATCTTAAAGGAATAAGGTTTAATTTCCCGTAACAAGAGGGCGGGTCAATTTTATGGTTTTGAATTGTGATGATCCATCAGAATGACAGCTTCACTTTCGAAGAAAACAATTATTACAGGAACATAATATTGCACACTTTTAATAGACAGGGATGGAGACGTACAAAATGTTCCCTTTCCCTGTCAAATTCACCTGGAAAGGGGCTGAGGGCAAAGTTTGGCTTCTGGACAACAAATAAAACAAAAGTTACTCTACTTATGTCCATAAAGGACCTCGTCCTGACGCATTTAATCTAAATTTAACTCATTAGAAGCTTATTAAAGTTATTTTAAGACAATCGGACGCATCAAAAAGGAGATATGACGCAAGCCGTGATGCATCCCAGTTTGAATGGGGGCCTTATCTTTGTGTATTCAAAATGGCCGCTCAACGACCGCGAAATGGAGGGAAACTGCAGTGCACAAATTTAGACAATTCAATTCGTATTTTTAATTTCGAATATTTAATTAATAATTTTGTGTTTTTTAATTAAAGTGTATGAAATCGAAGTGACTGGAGTACAAATAATTATGTTTGTAACTTTAAATCCATCTAACTTAAAAATTAACTGAGTTTCTTATAGTGATTTTGTTTAAATTCTATGAAAAAAAAATTGACATGGCTCATGGCTGAACCAATAACGTACTTGTGACCAAATTATTTTTTTAATAATAAAATATCATGTCAAAAGTAACACACGGACTGGTACCATTTACAATAAACTTTAAAATACCTTGACTTTTTACCTTATTAACTATTATTCTATTTAAAGTCAAATAATAATCTCATTCAACTCTCAATGTTTTAAATGTCAAATGCAATTAATTAATTGCATCCTTAAATAAATTACTCTTTGACACCTACCTAGGGTTGCCACTTTAAAATTAGTCACATCAAAATATTAAAATTATTTCTTTAAATGCGAAAATATCTACGATATTACAAAACTATCGGTAATAACAAAAGATAACAGTGGTTTTAGATACATTGTTGTCATTTAACAACAGTAATTAGCAAAGTTACATTACTGAAAATACTTTTAAGAATGATTCTTATACGCAAACTTATAGGTTTAAGAAAATTTGTACTTCTAACAATTTAATGAACAAATATTTATGTTTAAATACTAGTAGTTAGTAGCCCTGTATTACAGAAGCACAAATAGGTCAACATAATGTCGACGCGAACGGTGACCAATTCCGCGACTACTAGCGCCATCTTTTGGCGCCGCTTTTAATTATGGAAACCTTAGTTATTCTAAGATTATTTTACGATTAGGATCTATTTAAATTTTTAATAAGGTTTAAAAATTGTACTAAGCTACGAAATTTTATGATTTATCATGTAAATATTTTATGCAAATTAGCATAATCAAAATATGAATAATTTAACTTTTACTACTCTTAACTTTATTTTTTTGTACGTACGTCTATAACATAATTTTATTAGTAAAATTTATATCATAAATGCATATTAATTTAAAATACTAAATACTTATCACAAACACAAAACACATTTAGATTTATATTTTAAATTGAACGTAAATACCTACAAATTAGCAACTGCATTGATGAGGCAACACTTACATCTAAAATAATATGGAGATGTGTTTTCGATGAATGATGGCTCAATATCGCGTTGGAGGTGGCCCACGCAGCGTCATGTTTAATATGCAATTAGAATTGCCAAATTACTACCTCCAGGTCAAATGGTTCATCATTATTTGTACAAATGTATTTTCTGTAATTAACATAACTATCACATCCTTATGGCAAGGTTTCATTGAAAAAAAAATCATAACCTAGAAGTTTATTTTATTAATTAATACTTATGTTTGTTAAAGTCAGATATGGTGTTTTAATATAATTAAACATATAATCATAACATAATAGTTTTTCGTTGTAAAACGCAGTGAAATTACTTTCTTTGAATTTGCACAGATAATATCTGCTTGTTGAATTTTTACGTTTTTCTCTTCCCATCACAAGATGGCGTTACGCAACGGGTCTGATGCGCTCTGTTTGGCTTCGAACTGGAACATGACCGCACAGACTATAACTACTGCGCACTTGAGATATTTCACGGCATTTACACTGCCAGAAACATGCAATTATTTAAACAATGTAAGTCTGTAATAAACTTAATTTCTCTCAGAGATTTTTGAACTTGAAATTAAAAACCAATTCTTTTAATCATCTAAAAATTTATATTTAAAAATATCTCTTTCTATTTTAAAAAGTAACCTATACGTAAGTCTAGACAGTAATCTATTTCTTTAGACGTTTTGGAGTTACCTTCTTCATCCATCCATCCAAACTGTAAGATACTTGTCTTGTAGTCTTTTTAATTCGGCTTATAATAAGGATTTTAGAGTATTATGATGAATATTTTGTTTTATTTATTCTATAATTGGCTTTATGTTTTATTGTTTGAGGAAAATCAATCGAGAATGTAAATACGTCTGTAATGGGCAGAAGCTACCGCTCACTTGTCAAGGCCATATAATATTAGTCGAAATACACGATTTAGTTGACACATTGGCGATGTTAACATGTTTTTTATATTAAAATTATACCTTTGAGATATCTAAATGTTTTTATGTCGAGATTTTTAGGTATCCTGGAAGCACTAATAGTAATAGATATTCATTATCTTGATATGTTGTTTTGAATATGAACTAGGCAAACTGTACTGTTTAGGATTATAAAACGATTTATACATGACCTTGAAGTCAAGAACTAAGTATTGATAAGAATTAACTAATGTGCACAAACAAGATAAGTTTATTAATATATTTGATACAATTGCAAATAAGTTTTAATTAAATCGTAGTTAATGTATAATCTCACGTGTGTTACGCCTATTGGGGTGTACAGAGATAGCTATCAATGTCCGCCTTTCACCTAACAAATTAAAACGCAAAGAAGATTTGAGAATACCCATTTCACCGCTAGATGGCGGTGAAATAATTTTAACCAACATGTTTTGTTTGATCCAATCGTCTTTGAATTTTTTTCAAAACGTATGTTACTATATTGTTACAGCCTGGAGGATACCATTCTTCGTTTTCAATGCTCTTATATCCATTATGAATTAATAGGCCCGTGTCTCAATAAACCTTCATTCTAATGGACTTCATGTATGTCAAATCAATAAACATGACCTTATAAGTAATTGACAACTGTAATTTATGAAATTAAAAAGAATTAGATAGGCCTCCGGCGCATTACATGCTTGCGAAATGCAGACGCAAAATGTACGTCTCGCCATTCTGGACGTGTTTAAAAGTCAGGATAACAGATGTCGCTAGTGCCGTGTTCCAGGAATCTACAATCCGGACTTGAATTTTCATTTTGATTTTTATAAATCTTTTACGAGGTATTTAATGTTGCAATAAAGCTGGTTAATTGAGATCAATTACTAAATAAAATGTAGTCGACCTTGTGTCGAATGCGATTTTCTATCGATTACGAATGTTGAACATTTCGAATTAACGTTATATTTAGTATAATTATTAATATCCATTTTACACTTCTCAGTACTTCATTTTAATCTAATAATACCAGCTTAATAACTAAACAGTTTAGAGTCTGAAGTTCCAGACGCGGTAGTTTATAAAATTATTTAAATTGTTCACAACCCCTTTATATAATAAAAACAAAAGATACTGGAAGTATCGAACTATCTATTCATTCCATCATTCCAATACTTTTGAAAGTATATGACTCTAGTTAACCTCGTGAAGCTATAAAAATGTCTGTCTTTAAGAGGTTTCGTGACCATCTGGAAGAACATTACCTTAGAAATAAATAAACATATAGTAACTTCTTTGATGGACTTAGCCTATGTCAGGTATGGCGAACCTATGGCACACGACTCAATATTTTGGGAACATTACGATTACAAAGTTAATTATGCACTATAAAAAGTGTAAGTAGATATGAATAGCGTATAGTTTAACGGTTTATTCCCAATAAATATAAAATCAAAATTATTTGATGGCATGTATATGACCTTTAAATACCTTTAGTAATGTACGGTGATATGTAAAGGTTTGCTATCCCTGGCTTATGGCAGTCCCGAAGAATTCAGAATAAAAATTGAATAACAATATAAAATGTATGTATTACAAAGTACAATGCAAGAAAATATGCAATGCATTCATTATTGTTTTAAATATTCTTTTTGCATTTTTGTATTACATTTTGTGATACATACATTGTTGTATAATGATTTAACATTTATCTATTTAATTTTATTACAATTTATTTATTTGTGTTTTAAAGTATTAAGAAGTACTAGTTGCACTATAAAAGCGAAAGTAACTCACCTCGGTGCCGCGATCCCGCACCACCATGACTTTTTTGAAGAAAATCTGTGGCATTGTCACCCTTTGCCACCACTGTTGTAACAAAATCAATCCGACACGCTAAAGCGGAATTAGCGAATCACAGTTTTTACATGTTTCGTAACGCTTTTTGTATTTTTTATCTGTTTTTTCAATGTCAAGGTCACTGAATTCGTAATGGCGCCAAATGTCGCGTTGTTTTTTGACACTTTGATTTTTTTTGTTTTTAACCTATGATTTTTGTAATGAAAACTTTTTAGTTTATTAATTTGCTTTTATAAATTCGTGTCTTATCGAAACGTCTTTTAAATTGATTTTATGAACTATTTTAAACACTGTATTCGCGAACCTTTGCCGCAAAGCACTTGGTAGACAACTAAACTACGAAACAAGTATTATAAGTATGAAACGTTGTCTTGCTTCGTGAGTGTCGCAATCTTACAAAAGTGAAGAAATTGTACTTTATTCTTAATGGCAAAGAGTATAAAATCATTCGGCATTAAGCGAACTTATAATCAATCACCATTTTGACGTAAATACTGCCTTTGCAATACACGTTCGATAGATTTTATCAACTATAGTTCTATAGATATAAATGTAAAAGGCTGTTATTAAGAAATTATTACTAATTAATTAAATTATACACTAATCTTTTTAAGTTTGTAAGTTTAATTTTGATAATCTATTTAGTTTAGATAGAAGATAATCTATTAAGTTCAAATACAATAATCAAATACATAATTTACTCGACATTCTTACGGTGAAGGAAAACATCGTGATGCCTGCACATATCGGCGTAGAAATTCAAACATATGTGTGAAGTCAACCAACCCGCATTTGGCCAGCGGGATTGACTATGTCCTAGTCACACTTAGGGTAGGCTCCGAGTCCCTCAGTGAGGACATATAGTGAGCTGGTGTAAAAATATTTGCTAGACATTTTCATACTAGTTTACTACCTTAAAATTGTGTGTATGGATTAAGCAATAACTAGATTTAAAACTTCAGTTTACTTTGTTCAACATTTACAATGACAATAATAACCAAAACAAATACATACCATTGGTCACGGCCGGTTTAAGCATTACCGGCGCCCTGGGCGACATTTCTACGGCGCCCTTAAACTGCAATACTAACTCATTCAGAGAAAGGAAGGAGGCGACCGGGCGCCAGTTTATGGCGCCTGTGGCCTTTATGTCTGGCGCCCTGGAAAGCCGGTCGTCTTACTTCGCCTTATCTTAAATGCCGCAATAGCTTATGGTCTCGTTATTCAAATCTTACTATTTTTTTAATTATTTGTCTGATTCTGTTTATAAAATGTGATGTTCTTTCACAAGTTGATTTAAATTGTTTATTTTAATAACGTAACTATGACTCGGATATTGCGATCTGTATTATTTCGTCTTCTTTTATTTTAGAATAAATATTTATATTATTCTTACATGTTTACGTACAATTGAAATAGAACAACAGTAATTATCTAACGGTGAAATAATAATAAACAAATTAATTTCCTAACATGCTCGCCTTTAAGAAACGTGCATACCTTTAAATCGAAAGCCTGTATTTATAAACAATAATCTTGCACGTTATTACGCTAAAACTTGTATACGTTTGAGGTATTTAATTATTTTTTTAAATATATTTTAGAATGAAGATTGATGAACGAATGGTATGATATGGCCGCCATGTTTGGATTTTGACGTTTCTATGTTTAAGCGTCCATTTGAAAGGGAATTTTTACATAATTAACTATTTTATTTATGTTTCCATTTATTTTTCGGATTTGAAATTGTATCAAAAATTAATAATGTTTTTATCGGTGTCTTTTATCGTAAAGTCAAAAACTTAATTAAAAAACATTGAAAACTTTCACTGAAAATCACTTAACTGGGGCGTAAATGTAATTAACAATAACATTTCTCGTATGCAAAACAGTTTTTAAAAGGAAACATTTTGTTACGCACTGGCGCGCATGCGCAGGCCGAATTCGGAGCGAACAAAATGGCGGGAGAAAGTGTCTAGGCAGTTAGAATAATAAATATAGTTAATAAAAATCATTCGTAGCTATATGTAAATAACCTTAAAAGCGGTTAGTATGTTTTGTATGTGAAACTAATTTGTATGTAACGTGTTGATCGTGTGACACAATTCTGTAACACGTTACATGTGAGTAAATAAAGTACAATTCAATGTAAATAACTATGACATTACAAACCTAGATTTTTAGACAAAGGAGGACAAAGGCGAACTTACTCTAGAAGTTTTAAAGAGGGATAAAAGGTTTATTAGTGTCAGCCATTTAACTATTTTAATGTATATATTCTGTATTCTTAAAAGTTATTTAGTCTATGCTATAAATCAATACCATTCATTTTTATTTAAAATAACAATATAAACTTTGTAATTATGATCCAACACATTGTTTAAATATTTATTACATAATTTTAAAATGTAAGAATTATATTTGTTATAATAATCGGACAGTAATTACATACCAGAAATAAAAGTGTTGTATTAACTCGGCTAGACGACGGCCATATTGGTAATGGCGGAGGAGTTGTTGATACATGTAGAAACTTTGTTATTGGTGAGATTATTCTGTTCAAATTCGAAGAAAACATAAGAGCTAAAGAAGACTATATTTTAATAAAGCATAATATGGCTGTGGTTCCTATATAAGGTGACAAAGTTGTATTTAGAAAAGTGAGGTTATGTGTTATAAAACTCCATACTACATTACGCACTGTTATTCTGACAATTACGTTAGATTCATATAACAGATTATAGAATAGTAATCAGATAATCTGTCTGATCCGCATTTTCACTAATACAATTATAACGTCTTGATTTTGCTATAGAAATTCTAAAACTAAGTCTTACTATTACTGCCGTACTTACATCGTTAATTGGTCTTCCTAAATGTATAGTACGAAAATCTACACTAACTGCCTCCCTTAGTGACCAATTAGCGATTTTAGTTGCAGTATAATAGAGCTTATTATTTAAATTATCTCTTTTATACATTTACATACAAAATCGCACTTTCGTTACTTCACTTTGTTTTTTTCATTATAGATTTTTTTCCTCGATCGCTGTCATTAAATTAGCCACAGTATATCATTATTAATTTCTCTTATGTACACTTAGAACTTGTTTATTGACGTGTTTTTATACCAGTATTATCTAACATTAGTAGTTGAAGAAAAACAATCTACAACCCAGTTTATTTTAACATACAAGCACTTCTAGTTTGTGATATAAGGAGCAAATGGTCAATTCTATCTGACAGGTTTTCAATAAAGATAATTATAACTATAGTTTGTCTAAATAAGAGTGACAATTCATATGACAATTTAGGGATGGGTTGTG
>JAOCNA010000003.1:1310104-1321274 GCA_026546675.1 Papilio helenus
GATCTATTTCATTACTGTTTAGTGTATTGTTTTTGAGTATCTGTAGGTTTTAATGTGTCTTGTTTGGACGTCATGTTTATTTTTATCTTTCATCAAATTGATGAGATTGTAAATATATTTTTATATCATTAAATGTTTTAGATAATAAATACTTTTTTTAATTTGAGTTCCAAATGTGATAGGTAATGACATATTCCAGGCCCGAATGTTCCAGTACGTTGCCAAGAATTTGCTTGGATTGGGACAGAAGATCATCATTTCTTATGTATCAATGTATCAAACTGGTCCAGCATCAATTGTCATCCTCATCTGAAAATTAGGACTTCGTCAAACGAAGTCGCACCATGTTTACTAAAGTGGCTGACACATTTGCGTAGCGTAAGGTATCCTGAGACGACCTTTGACCATCCATTGAGGCTAAGGTAACGTCGCGAGATCTGTGTTTTTATGAAATCGTTTGCAGCCAAAATGGAAAGCATTTAAACTACCAAAGCACGTTTGATACAAGGGCAATGGGACATTGACAATACACGCTCGCATGAAATGTAAACAGTGTGAAGCTGGTAGAAAAACAATCTAAAATTTTTGTGTAAATTTTACACAGTTTATTTGAAAGGAACATACAAAACCTAAATAACATAATAGAAGATGGGGCAAAGAGGTTATGAACTTTCGGAACTTTATGATGCTCGTTGGTCCTTTGTTTGTAAATGATGTAAAAAAAGTAAATGTTTATAAAATAACAATAGTTACAGTATGTAATTGTTTTGAAGGAATCGGATCTGAGATGTAGGTTATTCATTGTATTGCATAAAGTGTTAACCAGCGACACTGAGGGACTCGTATGTTTAGAAGTACGCTAAAAGCGAAAACATGTGAATCACATTTGTAATGACAATATTTTGTTAGGCAACATGCTGCGCTGTCCAAGTCCTGAAATATTAAATTTATTGTTTGATAATTGCAAATATTCATTGGAAGAATCAATTTTAAAATCGAATGGCGAATATATGATAGTTTCCAATATTAGAAGAATTATTATTTAAGATTTACCTCGACATGCATTTTTCAGTATTCCGCGTCTTAAAAATTGTTTATACTCGTAAAAGCCAATAATGATTGCACAAAACCACGTAGTTATTCTACGGAGTGTGTTTTATTACTCATGTAAAATTTTGCCATTGACTTATTCAAATACATTTTTATCTCTCTTCCTACGACATTTCCTTACGTTCACACACATATTACGAACATGTTTTGTGTGTATATTAAATTTACAAATATTATAACTGAAAACAAGTACAACACAAAAAGAAAGCTAAGTTCTCGTTTCTGAAAGGTAAAGAGTAATACGTAACTTTTGCCAAGGTCACTATTCGAAAGAATTTTACTATTGTTTGGGATAACGAGGTGGCAAAAACTCGATATTGAAACAATTAAGCGAAAGTTTCAGCCGTGCTTTAAGCAATTTATTACCGCACTCAGAGTCCGTATATGGTTGTCCTTTAGCAGCCAATTGACAAACACATCTTTGTTTGTTTTTTGATCCATGCCCTTGACACTGTATCAGCACATTCCTGCAATATTATTGCAAGTGCAATGCATCCGATTTTGGTAGGCCGAGGACACGTTAGTACGTCTGAGTGTAAGTTTACAATTGTAAATAAGAATTTTAATAATCTGCGCGGATATAACAAAAATGTAAACATTTTGACGTAGAAGAATATTATCAAAGTAACCGGATTTATATAAGTAAATATTTATTGTTAACAATTTTGGGGCCGTTTAATCCTGGCCGGGGTCATGTTTTAATGTAACTTGAATTTTTAATGCGTTTTTGTCATATGTGTCCTGACTTTCTACTCTTGATATTTGTGTTTTATAAGACTTGTATTCACTATGGTTGCTCCAACTTCTCGCGATAATTTGGCAAAAACAGTCACGCGGAAAAGGGGCAAAAACTACAAGCTGACATAAAAAAGCAAGGTTGCTAGGTAACGGAAATTGTTATCCAGTAACAAAGACCTTCGTTATCATTTGTGCATTTAAGTTTTGACAAATGTTAATAAAACAAAGTTTTTACAATTCTATGCGGATGAAATCCACACGGGAATAGTTAATAAAGCAATATAAAGTTATGGTCCTTCGAGTCGGATGTTCAAAGAACTATTTTGAATTATATTCGAATTTCTTAAATTATTTATTTGTGTAACTTACTCCAAACACTGCCAAATCTCGTCCAATATATTATCATCATGAGGTCCGATTACTTGAGAACCGTTTCCCCAATAAACCTTATACCCATTGTCCTCTCTTGGGTTATGTGAGGCTGTCACCATGACACCCGCACCGGCTCCATACATAATAGTGGCAAATGACACATAAGGAGTGGGGCACACCTTCGAGAATAAATGAACTGGTATTGACGCTGATACAAACACTTTTGTTGTTAATTCTGCAAATCTGTTGGAAAATATCATGATTCAATAATTAAAACCAGTATTTATTGTTTAAAACATTTTAACGAGAAAGGTTTGTTCATTTTATGCAATTACAAGGTTTTGCACGCGATCCCGTCGTCGAGAAATTAAAAGAAAACAAAAGCAACTAGCTTATGTATTCATCCAGACTGTTTTACATTTGTATCAAAAGTCATCGATATCCATTGAGCCATAGATTCTAACAAACATCCATCCATCTAAACTTTTTTTGAATTTGATACTTAATTGATATAAATATTAGTTATTCTTTCAACTCTTAATTTTGTTAAAGATAAAACATTGATTTTATGAGCAATCGTGTACAAAACCGAGCAAATTAAATACACTATCGGTCATAATATCTAGTTATCATATGACCCCGTGGCAAGAATTACAATATCAACTCTATGTTTATAATACTGATAACACTGACCAGGCAAATAGCCGTTCATTGTTAAACACAATACAATAGAATGAGAAAAACATTAGTTTTATGTAATAAGTTACATAAATTGAAAAATAAAATTAATATAGAACTATATAGAACATTCTATTAAGTACTACAAATTCTAGCAAACTCGTACATAGCATAATGTACTAGCGGTCGTCCGGGACTTTGTCAGCTCAAAATGAAAAAATAGTAAGTAGTCTATGTGCTCTTCTAGACTATGCTCTACATCTATGCCAAATTTCATCCAGATCCGTTCAGCCGATTAAGCTACAAACTCTAACAAACATCCATCCATCTAAACTTTAGCATTTATAATAGTAGTAAGAAGTAAGAGTTCCACACCCATCTTTCTGCTAAAGTGCTTTCAAAATCGGCTAAGTCGTTCCGGAGATTGCCCGGAGCAAACGCGGACTTACGGACAGACAAAACATTTAAAAGATTTTCAATACCAACAAATAGCAATAAGAACTGTATTGTTGTATATTAAAACTGTTTCATACCTTTTACTATTGTGTCGGCCATCGTAGCCGACAACCACGCCGTTACGAAGTTGGCTTTGATGACAAACCTTCTGCAGGTACGACAAAAGTCCCTGGAAATAATTAACCTATGCTACATACTCTAATATATGTTCGTCTAACAGACATACTAACAAGGCACAAGGATACAAAGACATGCTTCATGTAAACATATGACTTAGACATGAATTGACCATTGTCCCATTCTTCACAGAAATTATTGTTGTTACTTTTTCAGAAGGTTGATTACGTTTAGGGTCTGCGTCAGGGTAGGGTGACCACCCAGGGCGCGTAAGTCGCCCCCTCAAAATGCTAACAAAGGAGGGCCATAGAAATCTCGCCCAGGGCGCTAGTAGCGATTACGTAATTATTTTCATTGAATATTGTTTATTGAATTATAAAGGCCAAATCCAATTGCTATGTTAAAATTGAACCCTTACTAATACATTTCCAATCTCGGCAATCCTTACCTGAGCAGTTTGTAAAACAACAACATCGTTCATGCAGTTGTAGCCGGCAGCCATGCGCCCGCGCAGTCCCGCCGTGCCGAACTTCTGTCGCTGCAACATACATCCCTCCAGCTTCTCCCATCGGGAGTTTGCGATGTCGTCAAGCACCTCTTGACGTGTTGTTGGATTCTGTAGAATATATTAAAATTTTCCACTAGTACATTATTACACTTAGTGGAAAAGGGCCTTAAGAATAAATACACAGTAAAGTGAATTTACTTATTACTATTACAAAGTGCTAATGTCTTATACAGATATTTATGTACTGTCAGGGAATCTAACAGTGTTGTCTTAAAAGTTACAATAGTTTTAACATTTTGTAAGAACATAGAACAATAACCATTAGAATTCAGCTTTAAATGTGTCTTGTATGACAAAAGTTCAGTTGTGAAGCACATCTAATTATTTTTTTATTATCACATTGTTTACTTTACTTACTGCTACATGATTGGTTAGTTGTAACAAGACACTGCGAAGGTTCCTAACAGTACTTAACCATCTCTTACATAAGAACTGTAAAACATGCTTATTGAATATAAATGTGATAATTTTATTTATTTAATTTTAATATTGTTACATAAAGTTTAATAAATCTATTTCCGAGTGCATGTATAACAAACAGTAAAATCGAGTTAGTGTGACATTTAAAACAACAAAAAAATCATTCAAAACTAGTTATTATTGACAATGTAATAAAATATAACATTACACTATCTTGATAATCTTGACCTTGTGAAGTTTCAAATATGTTCCACAGATTATGCAATTGTTAACATACTTTTCATCATTAACACAGATAATGTTACTTGGTGACACATACTATGAACAATTTGGACAAATCTAATGATTACATTTATGCCAAAACTGAGATAAATGTTATTCAATTAAAATATCAATCTCTAAACTAGTAACATTTAAAACTGATTTAAATAGAAAGATTTTATTTACATACTTTTTTAATTTCTGTTCTTAATATACTTATAAATGACTAGCTGTTGCCCGCGTGAAATTAAAAAATAAAACATATGTTACTCACAGATAAATTACCTTTGTAACGGTGAAGGAATTTTTAAAATCGGTCCATTAGTTTTTGAGTTATTTCAATACATACAAAAATACAAATCTTTCCTCTTTATAATATTAGTATAGATAAAACCACGCGGGAGAGTCTCGAGCGAAAGCTAGTAATATTATAAACAAGTCCATACATACATCTAAATGTTTCCGTAAGGCTACCCAAAGACTTGAGTAACCTTGTACGTAGCGACGGTCAATAAATATTCATAAGTGTAAGTCTTCGGGCAGCCTACAGACTCATATAACAACAGAGTTTGTATCTTGTAGAACTTTATTAAAGCCTTTGAGTGAAAGTGCTTTGTGTTTCAAGTCCTAAAATACTAACTTTCATTTCCAGCAAGACAGTTAGCTGAAAAGTGAGTTTCTTAATTCGTATACGTAGTTTTTTATTTTCTTTATGATATCAACTTTAAACAAGTGAATGCTTTCGCATGTAACTTAGAGTGAAAGCGTAAAAGCCTACACCCAAAATGCTTCGATGAAAAATGTGTTTTTTTCTAAATCTAAGAGCAGTCCATCCCCGCCCCTCAAATGCGAAAATTTACATTTTTCATACCAATCTATACGTATAATAAAATTGTAGTGTATATTTGTAATATAAAAAGAAAAATTCCAGATTTCGGGAAGATGATGTATTTACGTTGCGGATAACAAAAATCGCATTTAATTTTTTTGTCTGTTTGTCTGTCTGTCCGCAATCCGCCTTTGCTCCGGGTAATTTCCAAAACGACTGTGTCGATTTTGACCGAACATTCACTGAAAGGTAGCTGGCATAGACGGCCATATTATAGGCTATTTTTTATCTTAATATTGCGTGGACAAAGTCGCTGGCAACAGTTAGTATTAAATGTAGCTTTTGTACCTCAATGATAATCTAGCTTTCTAATAGCGAATTAAATTTATAATTGGTTGTTGTATTGTAGTTTAATTTTTACACACAAAAATACAAATATTTCCTGTTCAAAACATTAGAATAGATAGGAAATGTGCTTTAACAAAGTATTGTCAACAAAATCTAATAAAATGTATTCACAAAAGTCCGAGCAAACCACAAAAATATACACAAAAACTTTGTTACCCTACTTTATGCAAAGGAACAAAGGTAAAGGTGGACAAAAGACGAATATCAGACGGCTACGCGACAATTTATTTCCTGGCAATTTCGCACACAGATCGACACCGCCTTTGTGAATTTAAAGTATTTAATTAAGCCTAACAGCCTAAGAGTCCGACGTAGAATTTTTTACAACAAACAAAAGCTTTTAGATATCTAATTTTCATAAAAAAATACTTCAACTTTCATTTTAATGTAATACTAGCTTTCGCCCGTGACTTCTTTCCTAGTGGAGTTTAAAAAAACTACAAAAGTTAATAGCCTATGTGTTCTTCCAGACTATCCTCTACATCTATACCAAATTTCATCGAAATCCGTTTAGCCGTTTAGGCTACAAACTCTAACAAACATCCATCCATCCATGTATCTAAACTTTCGCATTTATAATATTTGTATGATATGATTAAACTTCACATAACCGTGATTTTTCAATACTAAGGCCTGGATAAGAACATTATTTACGCTTTTTCTTGCTCAAGGAGAGTTTCAGGGATGTTTTATGATTGTATACTTGGTATACAAGACATTTGAAGGCTAAATAAACATAAAAATTTACTCTAGATGTCCATGGTAATGTTAACTAACACTGACTCGTGGAAATGAACTTGAACAAGAAGAATTTAAAGAACTCACATAAACCACAATTTAAACTCTTACTTTTCTGAAAGCGATTTGATCAGAAAACCATGAAATGTTTTAGATAAGTTGCCGAGCCATGTTATGGTAATGGACATTCTTTAAATTGGTTCCTATCGAGTGGACAAGTAGATCTCATGTTACTAATGCTTGCAAACAAGCGTAGTGTGGACACGATGTTTAAGTATAATATGATTCAAAATGTACGCCGGCTCACCCTAATGGTTCTCGACATTCATAATCGTGAATCCTAGCGCAATTCTAGAACTTAGATATAAGAAATATGAATAAGTCATACTTCATACTAATATTATAAATGTGAAAGTATAGATTGATGGATGTTTGTTATAGTTTGTAGCCTAAACAGCTGAACGGATTTCGATGAAATTTGGTATAGATATAGAGGATAGTCTGGAAGAACACATAGGCTACTTACGTTTTTTTTTTTTTTAATTCCACTCGGACGGAGTCGCGGGCGAAAGCTAGTGTTAAATAATGTGCTAATACTTTATTTTAAAAAATAGGTGTCAATAAGACGCAAATAGATGCTAGGCTTGGGTACAACCCTGCTTTCCTCACGCAGTAGACTCAGTCTCCGAGCGGTTATAGAGTTTGAATCTTGTAATACCGAGCTCTGATACTTTACGACAACACGTAATCGATATCTCGCAGCTTCCGGGCTTTTACCAGCTCGTTTCGTATTATGATCGATTTCAAATATCGATATATGTAACTATTTTATGATTGAAAGTCTGTTAAGATGACAGTATTTTTAAATAGACAATTACTTCACGGTACTTTTAATAGTAAAGTATGTGAAAACAGTTGAATATCGTTGTCCATCGAATCTAGTCCACGCATTTCCAAACTTATTTGTACTAACGGTAACAAAAATCTACAATCATCTTAACAGATGTGCATTTAGTCGACAAACCTAGATAATTTTACCAAAATTACATCGCAAACAATTTCGTAAAACGTCTACACGATGCACGCGATTGTTTTAGAAGAAAATTAAGATGTGTATTAAATTTACGGAAGTTAAATGTAGCTGTACACTGACTGCTTTTAACAGTCGACAGACAGTTCACGTGACGACATTTTAACAGCGACTGCGAACTGCATTTCGTGTATACATCGACCACTGTTGTCGGTAGCGTTTGCTTGCGGTTCGTATATAGCATCAGTATTTCTCTGCAATGTATTACAGGTCGCCGCTACACATTCTAACTCTCACTGGCCGCACCACTAACACACTCGAGCACGCGCGGATACCATCTCCAACGGAGGATCGCCATGCGTTTCGCTTTTACAGGACATTCCTGCACGCTAATTTATTCTAGCAGAATAACATCTGTCAATGAATAAGCTAACTCTTGAATAAAAGTAATTTCTACTATAAAATATTTTTTTAATATTACTGAAGTAAAATCTTTTAAATATTTATATACGAAGTTATTACGCATCTCCGCGGAATAATTTATTACATTCGTTGTTCTTTGAACTTTCTTTAGTCTATACAATGTAAACGTAACTACTCTATTACTTCTCTACTATTCTTTAAATAACTACTCTATGACAGTTATAGAACATAAAAGTAGATTATTAAATTTAATTAATAAGGTGTTACAAAATATAATGTGTCCTAATTCGAAATTGCCGTTTGAAATTCGTAATATCGTACCATAAAATATTTAATGAAATAAAAAACGTAACATGTTTAATTAATACTAATGAAAATTGACGTTCTAAGATTAATTTTCCTTAACGTTTTAATTAAGTAATTTACGTTCAGTTGTTATTTGATAATTGTATAAAATTGTTTTTGTTTAGTCTTGTCTTCATCGGCAAGACGTTTCGATTAAATTAATAAGCGACGAATGAATGAATATATTTTTTGCACCAATTAGTTACTGACTTGAAATATTGCAATAGTAGTTATATATTGATCCTGGGAATTAGGTGAATTTTGGTGTCTATAGCAATGGCTGGTGGATTCATTGCATTTTGCATGAGCATTAGATATCTCTAGAATATATCGCTCTATTATTCTGCATTCATCATGCTCTTGGACCTTGATTTCATACCGTACTTTTACTATAATTTACCAACATCACAATGATACAATTCAAAGACATAAAGAAAATTTACCAAAAGCTACTTGTACGTACGGTTTCATATTGAAATTCTTGTGGTCAATTGTACTACAAATCTAGTACTAAACTATAGTTTATATCAAGTATGTAGGGTTATCATCGGTTAAACCAACACTATCAAGTTGCGGTCGCAGTCAAAGCGGTTTGCGGCATCTTGCGGCCACCGGCTGTTCACCGCTTCAACGATTTTGTTCATTTGTTGCACGATGACGATTTCTAAATCATTTAAATGCACACGTTACAAATGAACATATGCAATTAATATGCATCCATACTAGTTTCTGTGTTTGCTTTCGCGTGTCCATTTAGCATGCGTTACACCCACTAAGAATTAATGTAATTGAAATTGTATTCAAATAATCATCTGCCGGTAAAAACATTTATTGAAAATTTAAATTAATTTTATTTGACAATACACTAACCAAATATTAAAATATTCTTGATCTATGACTTACGTTTTCAATGACACCGTAACTTAATCCGTTTAAAGCACAAAACCATATCACTGTCACAATTCGTAAGTTGAGCGCGGTGATTTTATTTTGAGAGGCGCGTGCGAGCGTCTCCAATGCGCAAGCGCGACTGACCGCTGCGATCCACCGGGATGTATCGCATCGTGCAAGTAAAAATCTCTTTCTGCCAAACGTAAAAGTGGTCAACATTCTAAACGTGATTCACCCCGTTTTCCTGACCGTCTGCTGAAAGTTTTTCATAACAGTTTGTGTTAATTCATTTACATTTTGTCAAAACTTTATTCTGTCAACACTAACACAGATTATCCTCAAGAAAAACTGTCCTGTACTATACAAACACTGGTTTGAACTTTGGTGTGTATTTGTAAAAAAAATGTTTTTTTTTTTAATGTTCATTGAAACGTGTAAGCTTGTTTTCATCTGATTGCACAGGAAATATTAAATTTGACGTCTTAACTTTCATACATTTTCTATTCCTACTCGCATCAGTGATCTCTTAGTGACGGTGAAATGTGATTACAGTTTATTGGATATAATTAATGTATGGATAATAACAAAAGCTGTAAACGTAGCTTATATTTCACATAAACATTTGTATTTATACTTTAACTTTCATTTATTTCATCATAACTGTTGCCCGCGATTTCGTCCGCGTGGAATTAAAAAAACAAAACTAAGTGGCCTATGTCTTCTTCCAGACTATCCTCTACATCTATGCCAAATTTCATCGAGATCCGTTCAGCCGTTTAGACTACAAACTCTAACAAACATACATTCATCCATCCATTCAAACTTTCGCATTTACATTATTAGTAAGATATGTATATTATCTCATCACAGATAAAGGAAAAGGCTTCTCCATCTAATGTAGATTTAATCAGTAAAATCGAATTGTCATCAAAGAGATTTTATAATCTACATTTCGTTGGCTTGAAAAGCTTGGGTTTGGACGAAAATCAACATTATTAACTTTGTGCGCTATTGACCAACGCCAATATGGGAACCAATATGCGTCCTGTTATGGGATACGAAGTAAACTCATTAATTACATACGTGACTGGGGCTTGGAGCTTCACAACTTCATTAAGTATCCCTTGAAGGATTACGTCTGAATAGATTAGAACTCGGGGCTAATAACAACAGAAGTGTGAACCGGACGTCCTTATTGGATCTCCTCTATGTTAATAGATATTGACACACACTACCAATAGCCAATGTTGGTTGAAGGCTGAAACTTGTTTGTTGTTTGGCAAACATTTTATTTATAGCTCTAGATTGATTAAACTAGGAATTATTCAGCTACTAGCTTTCGCCCGTGTGGAATTAAAATACAAAAGTAAGTAGCCTATGTGTTCTTCCAGACTATGTTCTGCATCTTTACCAAATTTTATCGAAATCCGTTCAGCGGTTAAGGTCTACAAACTCTTACAAACATCCATCCAAACTTTCGCATGTATAATGTTAGTTAGTAAGATTATAAATAATTACCTCTTTTATATACTTACTTTAAAGTATTGTACAGTTGTAGACAAATAAAGAATAGGTTGTTAGCAAATGCTATGAAGATTATAGCTCCAATAACTTCATCCACTCGCCGCACGAGAGACGCAGCTCGGTTGTAATCCTCACGAACTGTTCGCCAGAAGTGTTGCGGCATATTCTATAATAAACAATGCTTGGAATTATTAAAACAGTACATTACAAAAATCGTTAGCCACCTCTGAGAACTAAACCAGTTTTTTTTTTTATTTCATTG
>JAOCNA010000003.1:1505861-1516520 GCA_026546675.1 Papilio helenus
CGAGTAGACGGGACCCCGTCTATCGGCACATTAAATGCATGAACTTATACGACAATATAAAACTCTGCATATAGCATCACGTATGCAATATTTTACACTGACTTTAAGTTGAAAGAAGATTTTATGAAAGTGCCAGTGAGAATTGCATTTCACGCGAGAGATTTTAATAAAACGTTGAAGATAAAAGAATTGAAAAATTCCCGTTTTATAAATGCAAAAACAAACCGTTACTAATAGGGAATGCAATATTTTATCCAGTTATTTTATAGGAAGACTAGCTGTTGCTCGCGACTTCGCCGGCGTGAAATTAAACAAAACATAGCCTGTTACTCACAGATAAATTACCTTTCTAATGGTAACAGAATTTTTAAAATCGTCCCAGTAGTTTTTGCGTGAATCAAATACATACAAAAATACAAATCTTTCCTCTTTATAATATTAGTATAGATAAACATTTCATGGAATATTTATTTCTACTGATACAATTCCTTGGGCATATTAATCTATAGATTTATATTAATTTAAAGTGTTTAGTTACTTTGTATACGAGAAAATAAATTGAAAATCCTCTGTATGTTCCTGAAGTGAATACCACGCTAAGAATTACGGCCCTTACACAAATAAAACGGGACCCGACCTTTTTGTAAAAGGCATTTCAAGGTTATATTATAAAGAAGCCTTTACTTTTTCGTTTATATTTGGCGAATCCCTAAATTCCGAGTGTATTACACAATCCGCATAAGGCGAGCCAAAACCCGTCTTTATTCAAATGTACGTGTTTAATTCTAACGAACGTTACGTCGATTACAGCGCCCACACTTGGATTGTTTCGGCATATGTAGTCTAAACAAACTAACTAAAAATGACTAAGAATAAATACCAGCATATCTCGTGTCTGGTGTGGGTTTACAGTGCCACAAAAATATGAAACATCGCCATCTCTTTCAGTTGCTTGGTAAAAATTGAGATAACATCTGTATGGATGGGTCACTAAATTAACGGTACCAATTTACGTAAATACAGCTGATAGTTCTAGTAAGATGTTGCTTCTATTGATCTGCCCGTTCGGGGAAGAACGTGTTTTCATACCACTGTTTTTTCATAATTGTCCCTTACGTTCAGCGAAAAATTATATCTAAGAAAGGCTGGTTAACTGAAATTGAGGCTGAGGGTCAAGAAGACGTACTTTTTTCATAAATTACTTTATCATTTTACTATTTTATTTTCATTACATATTTTATTAACTGTATCATTTTGTGTATCTTATTCGGGGCTTGTTCACAACACAACATTTCTTTTGTATCACAATATACAATACACTCTAATAATTAACAATTGCTGAACTATTCAATAAGTTTTTATTAAAAGTTAAAATATATTTCAAGCGAACAATGAAAATGCTACTGGAAGTCGGCAATCTACTTCGTTGAATGTCTTTTTTCATCCAACAAGGGAGGGATAAATCGGCATATGTAAAACAAATTGTTATCGTAATGGTCATATCTGAATATTAAATCGTTGTATTTGCTATTGAGATTGTATCCATATTCATGTAATTATGAGAACAAGGAGGTGTGTTGTTTAAAATCACGCGCTTGCTCGCGCGACATCTGGCGTCGCATAGAGACTGCACAATGTTTGTTTTGCAAAATGTTCTAATAAATCACCACTTTGTGCAAATGTGCAAAGTAAATAAGCGGTATATTACGTACCCATTTGTTTCATGTTTACATTCGTTGCATGTGATGTTGACGTATTGCAATATCTAAATGAATTTCCATTTTCTTGTGTTTGCATTATCTGTGAACTGAACCGTTACTTTAGTTCGATTAGTACAAATTCCCTATTTTTTTCGAGAATAATAAGGGGGAGGGGTGAAATGAATACGTGATATGTTTTGGGAGTAGAAACTCAGTTTTAACTATGTATATCTAAGAAAATTCATCCTGCTTATCTACAAGGAGGTTTTGTAGGTTATGGTCAACTTTATGGTTTTCTGTAATATTGACATGAATATGAGTATAACTTATACTTACAGTAAAATGAATAAAACACCCAAAGGCCACAGGTTTGGGTATTTCCAAATTAACTACAGCTCTGGCGTGGGCGTAGGGCAGTCAGTTCAATTTACAAAAAAATAGGTAAAATTTGCATCATTTTACAGAGAAGTTAGACTGTAATTATAATACAGTGACACAAGATAATCTAAGGTATCCATTAGTTTATCCGATGATAGTGTAACGTGAGTTGATTGCGTGTTTCGTGGAGGCGTCTGGATCGATTTAATTCTTGAAAGTTACCTGTTGCTTGTCAGTTGGACCTCATTTAGCATTTTAGTAGTAACTGTTATAGGAATTGGTATGGTTAAGTTCTGCTGAAAAATGATCACTTTATAATTGCATTGATGTAATTAGATTGAAGTCAAAGGAAACCTTTTAAAGAATTCATTAAAATTGACAGTTTTAATGAAGATATCTGTTACGTTGCGCGGTGTATCTGCCATATATCTTTGGTAATAAAAATCAAGGAGTTTGCTGACTTATTAGGAAGTTAGTTCATTTTAAAATTTCGTCAATCGTATGTAATCCGCAAGGTTAACGAACTATAAAATAAGCTAATATGCAATCTTATACAGCAATAAATGAGTTAAAAACTCATTTTATTCTATGTAGGTGTTATCAATGGCACGCCGCGTGTTTAAACTCGTTGAATTAAAAAAAAAAACCTGTTCATAATATATTAAAACATACCTACTTCACACTTGAGAACTAAGGTTGCGCCTATAACATATTTTAATAACGCAATGTAAGGCGTCGGGTTTACCAATATGGCGGGCGGTCTCGCAAGCCGCGGCCTTGGGCTGAGAAAGCTAGTTACACAGTCAAAGGCAACGTGTGTACCCGCCGAAATATTTCTTTCATATGATATCTTTGTATAGTGTATTTTTTAATAAAAATAAAAGACAGAACACACTACATAATATAACGGATTGCTTTTCCGTACAGAAAACAAGGTAATTGTATGTTTCAGGATCTACAGCTCAGTAAACTGATGTTATCGGCGACAGTGCCACGAGTGACGCGTATTGTAACATGATTGCCGTCCAATTACAGAGCCGAGTTGAGGGACAATTGCCTTCAATTGCAATGCGGTTCTAAATGCAATTAGTATGAAACAATTACATCAATTGCTAATATCGGGGAGGGGATTATGCGTAATGGTATGATGCTAACTATAGATCATTCTAGAAAAGTAGCTATTCCCATATGTCCACGTTACCTTGTACGTATCCGTAATAGGGTCGTGAAAGCTTTTAGACAAAAGTGTTTTAAATTACTGTAACGACAGCGTGAGGGACCAACCCTCTGCTTCCCACACTAGGCGTGGGTGGAATAAAAGATTGATTGATGTTAGATTGTGTAGGCGATGTGTTTACCTGTCTTTGTATATGAAAAGATTTGTTTATATAAATTGCTATACAAGTATACCGAAACGAAAGACATGCAGGTCATTTATGGCCGGTTTGCCAGCGACGTTTATTTTCGTACGATAACTTCTTGAGTTAAAGTTCTTGAGTTATCGTACGAAAATAAAATAAACTCATTTCTTGAAATGAGTTTCCGAACTTCTTGATTTTAGTTCTACTCTGTTAAAAAATAGGTCAACATAACACTAATGAATCACTAGTAATGATAATCTAAATGGAAACTTCAGAAACCTAGCATAAGGTATATTGCAGTACATTTAGGTCCTCTCAAGAGCTGACAAATTTTGACATAAGCTGTATTTTTGATATACGAATTTGAACTCTAACTAACTTAGAAATAGAAATCTGATGATTTCTACTAAACTATTTATTTGATGGACGTATGAACTTATCTAGCAAGGTCCGATTTATTATTTACA
The DNA here is from genome assembly GCA_026546675.1 of Papilio helenus. NCBI lineage: Eukaryota > Metazoa > Arthropoda > Insecta > Lepidoptera > Papilionidae > Papilio > Papilio helenus. Next base: position 1,509,768 of record JAOCNA010000003.1, read on the forward strand.
CTTTGTACATATCGATTTTCTTATATTTAACTCGTAACTCGTTTAAGTCGGCTTGTGTTCTATATTAGAAACGGCGTTGTCTTGTTAACGATATTTTATTAAATCCGATAAAGGCAACATCTGTCGACGGAATCAATGCTATATGAGATTACGACATACAATCGTAACTTCTACAAAATTTTTTTTTTTAAAAACGCTTTAAATCAATTGTTTAAATAAAACATCCACTGCAGTTTCACTTTAAGAATGTTATTTAGTCAATAAAAATGCATACGGAAGCTCGAGCGTATAATTTAACAATACATTAATTCTATACAATTGATTTAGTTTTAACAATCATAATTAATTCTTTATTGTATAACTTTGAGATTTCATTGAAACACGGAAGCCATTTTATGTCGTGACAGTTGACAGTTAAAAATACGCGCGAGTTCATTGACAGATGGCCCGCCTAAATTGCCAAATATCTTTCATACATTCCCGAAATTCTATTTTCAAGGTCTGTTACCTAATATCATGTGTTTAGCCATTCGTTTTTTTGTTGAGTGAATGATGGAAAGCTTTCTCGGCTGTCAATTTAAAAAATAAAAATAAAATATCTTGCATTTTGTCATCTGTGCTTTTTTAAAAATCCGTCTCATTGTTAAAGGTTAAATTGTTCTCTGCATACTGTAGAGGTCAAAATCCGAAAAGGTCATTTGTTCATTTTAATAACAAATTTTCTTTAAGGAGCATTACCAGCATTTCTGCGTATACCAAGTTAATTTATAGAATAAAAATAGTTTTAAGATATGATACTATTTATCTGTGGTATGTACCAGTCTGTATGGTGTGTTTATAATCTGTGGGCATGCAAATCGAGGCGGGTGCCGCTGTCGGGTTTCGTTCGTAAGCCGCACGATCGTTTTTTAATACCACGGATCGTTTTGAATACGTCGGCTCTGAAATGTGCGGCTTCCGCTTTAGAACCGCAAGCTGCCACAATCAAATACAATAATATTTAACCCTTCGACATTGAAGACTAAATTTGAATCGGACAATTTAATTTACACGCATTGTGTTCAGTAAATGCACATTTTATATCCACAGTTTTGATTACAAATCCTTTCTAACAGCTGACTGCTGTGAACTGCCAAATGGTCAATGTGGATGAAATAACAAGCTAATTCCCAGGCCAATATAGTATTTAAAACTCATTGCTTAAGTACTTTTTATCGCATAATATTCGACTCGAAGGACCAATAGAAGTCGCTTTAATATTTTACTACATTCGTAACTAACTACGACTACGAGTAACTTCTATCACTTCTGGGCTATCACAATCGACCTCTGCTAGATGTTACTCCCGTCTTTAAGGATTGCGGATGTAAAACTCGATACAAGAATACCCGAGAATACATTCTTCGTCCCGAAACGATGCGCCCTCGTAAAACTAGCGAACGATCGACAATTACGTAACTTGTAAAAATATAACATTATTTACGACGGTATTTCACATTCCGAAATTCTATCCGTCATCTAAAAGTGAATTTCTGCAGTAAAAATCAAATATGATGTTAGGCTGCCGTGAATTTAAGGGTTAACAAACTTTTGAGACGACAGAAAATCAGAGATGATAAGTGGTCTCTATGCGAAGAGAATCACTTAGGACAGATGTACTCTCAAAAGTTTACATTTAGCCATCATCTCTCTGCCTTTTCCTACGAAGGGTGAGCACGGTATTGTATGTTAACAGTTTGTTTTGTAAAACCTTCAAGAAAACTTTAAAATTTGATACTCGGTCAGATTATTTATTGATAGAGTATTCTAGTGACGTAATAAATTCTTATTAGACTTAACATCGAACAGATGTTAGAAAACGTTTGTTTGTCCGTATGTTTTCCACATGACAACTGCGTCACGGTATAGTACTCGTACAACAGTACACGCGTTAATTTTCACACATTACGGTATAGTTTCATTCAAACTTTAGGGCGGCGCGGAATTGCGAACGAATCCGTGCGTAAAAAAAATTCTTTGTATCGATGGGACGTAAAAGTTGACCTGCGCTCACTTTTCTGTGTGTTTTATTTTGTTTTAATTTACTTTTATAAGAGAAGGATGCATCGGCGTGGTACGGAAATTCTCACCGGCAAATATGGACATCAACACTACTAGAACTACACATACGTTGCCGACCTTTGGTCGAAAAAAGTGTTTTCTTTTACTTTCATATCTCCACTAGCAATAGGCCCATTACTAGTAGAGATAAGAAAGTTTAAAAAAACACTAAAATACAAAGACCTGTGTTTGCAGCTAACGTCAAGCTTCCCTAAAGTTTGAGTTTTATTATAACAACAAGGTAAAGTATAGAAAGATGGATATTCGATGTACACTACTATTAAATATTTAGACGGACCGATTTATTACATCTTTGCGACGAAAATAAATTGGCTTTGTATAAACTACTCGCTGAGTCAGTGTTTATTGTGGATTGTAAATAAATTACTATGCCGGTAGTTTATCTATGTTTATCTTATCTCTAAAGTACTACGATTTAATTTTCGTAAATGATTCTTTTTAGTTTCAGTAAGTATTTTAATAGAGAAAGTTTAAATCGTCTATGGATAGAAACCAACAAGCGACAAGATTATAAAGAAAAAAAGTTGGAATTCGATTCATTAATTTAATGTACTCAACGATAAAATTACTTAATAGGGACAGTTTTCATTTCTAATTTTTCCTAAAGTGTCAAAAAATAGTATTTGTTTAATATTTTCACCAGCCAAATACAAATTCCCTTCATTCTTCATACAATATATGATTATTAAAGTAGAAAAAAATGTGTTAAAGTATTCTATAAAGAAGGCATATCAGTACAATATTTCCTCGGCAGGGGCGCTATTTTTCTTTCGAGCGAGGTGCTATAAATAGGAGCGTGCAAATCTCTCAGACAATGGCCGCGCCCGCAGCGCCGCGACAATGTCGCTCGAGTGTCGCTAATGTGTCTCATGCTAGTTTCACACAAGGGCGACACAGTGAGGCAGAATACAGTACAGTAGTCCGTAGAACGAGAAGCTTTGGATAAGCGATATCGCTAGTATAACAAAGACGTAACAAATGCGTGACATCTTGTCCGTTTTATACAATTTTGTGCTGTCTTGTGTGTTCAATAGCATTACTGATCTGTACTACCGTTCTTGTTTACTCTGCCCTGGTGTGAAACTAATAGAATATGCCTTACGTAACAATGCTTTTACGCCACGCCAGCAACACGTGCTGAAAGGAATCCTTTATTTCAATACAATATTACCGTGTTTCCATTGCCAAAACATTACAGAAAATACTGAAAACATTATCTCAATTTCTCAAAGAGAATGAAAGGGATGGTGAATATTTGTGATTGTATATTTCGTCAGGAATCAACTTTTCACTGCCTTCTTCACTATGTACTGTCTGATTCCTGAGGGTCGTAATCGTGACCTCTGTTTGACCATCTTTCGAAGGACGTTTCTCCATTCTGTGTGATACTATGCGATGTGGATGGCATTATGCATAATAAAGAAGCAGTTCCAAAAGTTATATGCTCTATTTTTTTTTATAACATGGAGTTATGTGCTTACATTTAATATTATCCTGTAAAAAACCTATTTAAACAAACCTGAGTAATACTAAGCACCTAATGTGTCATGCAAAGGTTTTCTCTGCAATGGAGTTGCTAATATTATTTTCGCCATAAACTAAAGAATCGTAAATAAAAATGTTTAAAATATAATAGTAATTGATTTAATTAAATCAAACCTAAGGTAAATTATATTAATATCCTGTTTGGAGGAATTATGATTAAGAATTAGACGATATATGCAATTGGCTCATAAAATGCTTTGTGAAATAATACGATAGCAATATCTACCTATTAATAGTTTAAAGTATTGACGTAATGTAATTATAAATGTGATAATTTCCAATGCGTGTAATCGTAATAAAATTTAAGGTGATTCGACGGCCGCGGACATGCTGGCCTTAGGTAAGCCATCGTTTACATTGGACGCGATCGTAAAATCAATTGATTAAATATTTTGTAAGAATCATTTGAATTGATTCTCTTATCGAGATTTTTAATTGGAAACACACATAATCATGTTTCAGCAATTCTCGGTTAGACGAGAAAATAACAAGATTTAAATTAGTAATTCCTCCTTCAGTGCGTTCCAATGTTTTTGGCAGCTGTCCTTGAACTGCGTGATTCGCATTGCTCGCTTCAAGCATCTCGCTACACCTAAAAATGTGATCTGCGCAGCGATTTCTGCAAACATTGAACCACTAAGATGGTTGAAAAATATTATACAACAAGTAAAACTTTTGGGGGAAATGAATAAGGTCGAAAACTCTATTCCTCTTTTACGTAAATAATTTCTCCTAATGGGTGGAAAATTAAAGGGGAATAAACTATGAAAAGGATCAATAGAATAATTGTCTATTAAGATAAGTAACACATCAGCAACTAATTACGCAGTTGCAGATGTCTATGGTAGAAAAACTCAACAGCTCAAAATACTAACTCGCGTTTTTCAGTGTGAACGCGTCTTTACGACCTAAGCACGGATGTGTTTAGTAACAGAACACACACTAACATATGAGACACTTGTACACGCTATAATCACCCTTATCTACTTGTGATATCGTCTAAAATAGACTGCATTGCTAACGCTTTTACCATTGTCCTTGCTATTACAATCTATGTAAATTTTCAATGTTCCGAGTTGAATGTACGTATTGGTGAGATAATGAGGCATAACGCGACTTATCTTTCGACTTCTTGTCTAAAGACTCGATCATATCTTCAGCCTTATCTTGTATATTGGGCGCCCATTTTAGTTTCGTGAGGTCACGTGTAGCAAACATTTGCTCGAGTTATCGTTACTTTGAGTTCGAACATTTGGCGAACGTCTGTTAAGTTTAGTTAATGGAATAGTTGAATTATTTATTACTGTTGTTTACGAGTTTCGTTAGATAGCCTATATTATGAAGTGGCTATAGTTTATGTAATATAAAGGGATATCTGACGAGGCTCAGAATCACAATTAACCGATGGTTGCAATGGAAACAGTAAATAATATTTACGGAAACAAATTGGTGAACAATGTTAAATGATTATCGTAAACAGATAATATCTTTATCAGATTAGTAGAAAAAGTAAGTTTACGATAATATAAATAACAGAGGAAAACATAGTAATATATTCTGTGTTCACAAATTTCGGAAAATAATTTTAGGGTATTAACTCTTAATCCACTAGTTTTACTGATATGAATATTGAAAGAGTAAATACTTTAATTATATATTGAGACAAAATGGTGTTAAAAACTGTTTGTATAGAATAGAAAAAGGTAATATGTACAAAATATTAATTGAACATTTTTTACAAAAACAACTTTCAATCCAATAAACGGTTGAAAGAACTCAAAGTATTGAATAAAAACTATTTTCCAGTTCACATAACTACGGGCTTGCCCTAGAAGTGGGTTCATAATAATAGTCCAATGGACGCATCGATCCGGCAACCTCCATTTGCGGCGAGCAGCGAGAGGCGAGCGGCGAACCACTCAATAGAACGTGGGGATGGATTCCACTTTATTTGAAATAGAATTTTTTAATTAAAACATTCCTTGCGGACTTTCTTTAATCAGCTGACACGCGTGGGTTTGTGTTAATTTGTCGACAATTCTATTTAAAACGATCCTTCAGTATTTTATGATAAACTAGCTTTCTCCTACGTATCCGTGCGAGTAAAATAATCTAAGTAAGTAGCCTATGTTTTCTTCCAGACTTAACTCTACATTTGCGCCAAATTTGATCAAAATCCTTTCAGTCCTTTAGGCGGCAAACTCTAACAAACATGCATCCATCAATCTAAACTTTCGCATTTTGTAAGATCTAGTAGTCAGTTCTAGCAGCAAGATTTTAGATTGTAAGATCTAGTAGTCAGTTCATTAGTAGATCTAGCAGCTTGTTTGGTACATTCTCTTCCATCCTTAGTTCACTCCTTAGTTTGGCATGTTTTTATATAATAGAGGGTATTCACGGGACCTAACAGCGTGTTTCACATGATTACATGCAGGGATGTCGCAAGATAGGGTAGGGAGGAATCAGTTCGCCCTAGTGAGTTGAAAAATATAAAATAGATATGAAAACTGCTTCAAATAACACCACATTAATTGTAACTGCACTTCTAAAATCCTAATTCATCGGCTGGCGACGCCTTTGTTTACAACGTCTAGTAATGTAGGGAACAGTTTTGAGACAAGGTTATTTTTAAAATGCTTCACTACGTCATATAGGGCTTGTAGTACGTTTTGTCTCGCACAGCCGAGTTGTGGAACGGTCTGTCCTCGGCGGTATTTCCAAACCAATACGACTTAGGGTCCTTCAAGAAGCGAGTCTATGATTTCCTCAAAGGTCGGCAACGCATCTGTAGTTCCTCTGGTGTTGCGGATGTCCATGGACGTCGTCGACCACCTCGGTGTTCCCGCTTCGTTTGCCCCCTTTTAGTATAAAAAAAAATATATAGGTAAAAGCTAGGGAAATGTAAGGCGTTATCTGACCGGAGTCCGCAAACTGTTTGGTCATTCAGCGGACGTAAGCGAGATACGCCACCAAAATATTTGCATGACAAATTTTTAGCCAACGCAAATAGAATTAGATAAAAAATTGAGATAAAAATGCGCTTTTTCAAGCTAAATGTTTAGGTTAAAGTAATGTAAAACATTCACG
>JAOCNA010000003.1:1709782-1723876 GCA_026546675.1 Papilio helenus
CAAAAGTTATAGAGCAAACTAATGAGTGAGGTAGATATACAATTTAGAGCGAGATGAAGATTCTCTGTTACCGTATATTAATGATAATTGAACTGTCATCGCTATCTGTCAAAAGAGTTTCGCCTGCCTGATGATCACTGAAACAAAGCCGATTATAGTCTGTGGACATATATTATGTCAAATTGTATTGACAGATTGACAGCTTATCTAATTTTAGCGCGCTCTAATTTTGACCAATCGCAGTGGAAGATTTTTAAATTTTTTCTGTTACGTCGTTGACGCTTGGCTTTGCTTTGCGTTGGTATTGATGTGGATTTGGATTGTAATGTTTTGTTTTGTCACACGTGAATAACTAAGTTATAAATGTATTAATTAATTTAAATATATTTTACCTCTGAAGATATCATTGTCTATTGATAGCTGTATAATTTATATTATTTTAGATGAAGCGTCATAAGCTACGTGTGGGGTTGTTAATTTTAGAAGCCGAACGAGAAGCGTAACAGGAAAGTTTAGTGTAAATGTACTGATTTTTATTACTTGTGTTGTGGTGTGTATAATTTAATGATGTCTACTAGAAGTGGTAGAGTTAGACAGAGTTTGATAGAACCTTCGCCCCGATCGCGTAAAGGCATTTCGCCGTCACGATCTCCAGCTAGGTCTATAAAAAATTCCCCTGCTACGCGCTCATCGACCCAAAAGTCGCCATCTCGTAAATCTCCTATTACAAAATCGCCTGGTCGTAAAACTAAAAATCCGGCTTCAAAGTCACCTTCGAGACCAGTAAAAGAAACTGAAACTGTTAAAGTAAGTACTCCAAGTAAACGGCAATCTCTGAGGTCAAATGTAGAGACTAAATTATCTGATATAGGTGCTAAGGAGCTCTACAAGACTACACGTTCACGTCTTATAGAGTATTCAATAGGAGATTTGCAATCTAAAGCAACAGAAACTGAGTTGATAGTAGATGATCATAAAAATGGTTTCGAATCTCGCTTTTCTACATTCAATGACTACAATTTCCGCATTCGTAAACCTCTTGAAGTACCACAACGCATGTCCAGGAGATTACAACAGTTTGCTGACAGTTCAGACAGAAGAAGCATCAGTAAATCCATCAGTGAGAGAAGTAAATCAATTAGCAAGTCTATAAGTAAATCCATTGGTACATTATCAGACGAAGAGAATTCAGAAGATGAATTCCCCAGAAGGAAATCTATATCTGTCACAAGACGATTAGCAACACCGCTAAGGGCAAGTGTAGCAAAAATGTTGCCAGTTAATAAGAAATTTGAATTTGGAGGCAAAATGGGTCCAATACTATTGATAACATTAATACCTTTGACTGTATTTTTTATATTAATGTCCTGTTCTAAACTCTGTTCACACAGTCATCTTTATGATTTGTCTAAATTTAAGTTGATTAATATTTGGTTCAATTACGAGTCACTAGTACTCCTTGGAGCTCAGTACTTAATTCAGGCTTTGCTTGTTATGTTGCCTGTATTCGGTCAAAACAACAAAGACAATGATAAAGGAAAGAAGCACAGTTTTAATGCCTTTTTCTCTTCCATACTTACTACCATCATCTTGTTTTCCTTAAATTATATCAAGAAAGTAAATGTTGATGCTGTAATGAAGTTATATTTGAGTTTAGCAGCCACATCATATATTGCTAGTGTTTCACTAGCTTTATTTCTATATATCAAGAGCAGGAAAATAGACTCAGAATTATTAAACCCATATAGCAACACAGGGTATTTTATAAATGACTTCTTTGTTGGAAGAGAAATTCATTCATATATAAAAAAATTGAACATTAAACTATGGATTTCCCGAGTATGCAACATAAATACTGTAAGTATTAAATTAATAATGTAACCTTGTGTAATCCAAATAACTGGTATTAATGTAAAATTTTAACTATTTCAGCTTATTCTATCAATACTTATTTTCAAATGTGGCTTTCAACTAGCAACAAAAGACATTCAAACGCTTTCATTGGATAACTGCAAGGAGTTTATAAGTAAAGTGCACTACAAACCCACTATTGTGCTATACTCAATGATGCAAATAATATACATATTGAATTATATCTTAAAAGAGCATAAAATAACATCAACTTTCTACTGGCAATCTGAAGGGTTAGGGTATCTGCAGATAGTGTGTAGCGCCCTCTATCCTTTCTATTTCACAAGTATATCTAAATATGTAGTTGATGTTGATTTAGAGATGTCTACTAATGCATTAGTTGCCGCTTTAACATTGTTCCTGTTGGGATTCCTTATAATGCTTATTAGTAACAATATTAAACATGAATTCCGGAAAAATCCATTCCATCCTAATGTTACACGTAAGTATTGCCTTCTGTCTGTTATTTATTTTTTTGCTGCAAGTGTATAAAAGTGAAGGATGTTAGCTAGTGTTATTTAGTATTAGATTGTAATAATTATTACCATTATATAATACATTTTTTTTAACAAAATAATTGTTATGTAAATAGACATTATATTTTATTTTAACAATTAATCATCATTTAGTGTAAAGCCAACCTGTATTACTGATTTATCAGTTTACATATAAAGAGAAAGAGGTTTTTTTATATAATAAATAAGCTCCAAAATGATTATATTAATTTGAAATACTCTTTTATAAAAAAAAGCTACATTAGCACTGAGTATTATTAGATTTTTTAAATATGCTTGTTACTAATAAAATATAATGATTTTAATGTTTCTTTCAGGTTTAGATTCAATGCCTACGTTCCACGGCAACAAGCTGCTAGTGTCCAACCTTTGGGGAACTGTTCGTCATCCGAATTACACTGGTGATATAATAATACATATAGCGTTTGCTTTACCAGGTATAATTAGTAATAAACCTATAGCAGCGTTGCCTGCGGTGCTAACTGTGTTCGCTTTATTACATCGTGCATGGCGCGACCATAACAGATGTTTACAACGCTATGGATCTGCCTGGCAACGATACTGCAAGAGAGTGCCTTCGGTAATTATACCTAAGATATTGTAATTGTCACAACTAAACATATACAGTGAGCTCCCAGAGCGGGATGAGTACATGTTACAAGCTTTATTGTGATACGATTACATAGTACTATGTGCTACTAGATAGTAGTATGTAGAGCTCTGGGAGCTCAGGATAATGTATCAATAGACAGGTTTTACATACTCTAAAAAGATTATTTGCAATTATGTTTCAAATATTTGTAGGAATGCGCTTGTAATGTCAGCTCTTTCATTATTTTTGTATTGTAATCTCTATGGAAACTCATTTGATCAACTTGTGAATGAATTGAATTTTATTTATGTTTGCTATTTGATATAGCTGATTTTTTTCTGTGTGTTTTTGTGAAGTAATTTTTATTTAGTACCAAATATCATGAGAGATTATATTGAGTGAATTATGGTCTTTTAGCACAATTAACTTTTTATAACTAGGATATAAATTTATTTAGCAAGGTTTTAAATTACTACAATTTATTGTGATTTCTGATATGCACAAATAATGTTGGTATTGGAAAATTTTATTACAACTCAGTCAATAATAGATCACCAAATGTCTCTTACTTTCATTCTCTAACACAAAAGTGTGTTACTTATGATCTTTTTATCATTTTATGAAATCATAAATGGTCTCCTTCATGTATGGGCAACAACCGGCCTGCTGTAAGATATGATCCGGCCAGCGAGACATTTTGAAAAACCCCATTAAAAATAAAAATTACATTAGGTATTTATACTCAGGGAGTGACAGTGAGGCAGTAAACAACAAATCCTTTGTTGTTGCGGTTCGCGAACGTATTTGAACGCTAAAGTTTGGCCCTCAACATGTCAAAGGTTGCCCATACCTGGTCTAGTTGAACAGTGAATGCAATTTTTTGTATAAAGTATTATATAAATCAATTTTATATTAAATATACTTATGGATGAGTGCCATACGAAAAAAATACATTTTAAAAGACATGACATAGGTATTATTTATAGGTTATTATATTATTTTCATATTTTTAAAAGTTCAATAGATTTAGAGTAGATTTAATGTTTTAAAATTTACTTTAAACAGATGTTTGTGTAAGGTGTTGCATAATTTAATTGAACGCACTATTGGTATATTTTTCAAAGTTTCTATTTGATCTGATGTAAAATAAGCTACACACATTTATTTCTGTACAGGCACATTCTTCAGTTAAAACAGAAGGTTTTAACTGAAGGCTTTGCATTGATCGAATAAAAGCTTACGGGAAGGTGGTTTGACCTAAGATCTAGAACAATCTCTCACATGGTGATATTTTTAGCTGTCACCGTTACAACTAGCATTTAGTATTTCTTCAAGCTAGCTTATAGAAATAATATGTTTTAGATTAAAGTAATGTATATTGTATTATGTTTTTAGAGGAATCTTTTTGTCTGTGCTAATCACATCTAAAGATAACCTTGCAATCTGTACCACCATCATAGTTCTTATAGAAATATTTTCATATATTGTTCACTGGTATTGCTATTGCAAAAATTACAGTGTGGTGGAATTTTATAGTTAAGTATAGTAAGTTAGTATTGAAATTGACATTTTTTTTTTTATTGGACAAAATCACGATTTTTACTCTTTAATATTTTAAAGTATTATTTGGAAGATTTAATAATGTAATAATAAAAAAAATTTGCAAAAGGTTATTTAAGAAAGACGACTTATTTAGTCATTTTTTCAAAATCCCATTATGTTAGGGACCAAACAAATTAGATCAAAATATTTTAAACAACAAAATACAATTATTGTATTTTTGAAAATTAGATATTTTTGTCTATTTAAAGAAAATGTTTTTAAAAATTTATTATAAAGATATAATATTAAGTAGAAGAAATCTATGTTTTTTTCATTATTTAAGAATTACATTAAACTAAAGATAAAACAATGAACAAGTCACCTCAAGAAAAGCCACTTTGGTTTATAAGATTTTGATTTTTTATAGATTTTAAATACTTATAGGAAATTTCTATTAAATATCTCAAATTATGGATAAAATTTATATAGTGATTGCACAGGGTTTGTGATCTATTTGTGATTTTCACAAGCTTTAAAAAAGTCCATTTGGGCCTACATTTAACAATTCACAATAAAAAATGCTCAAAGTATATTCCAAGATTTTTATCCAATTATTTACTTTTGTGTAATTTAATAAAATGTTTGTTGAATTATTTTTCAACAGCAAGTGTTATTTTAAGGTGGCAACAATGATCGTTTGGGCTGAGTTTTGAGACTTGTTTGTGTAGGTATAACGTAATTATAATTTTGCAGCAATTGATATATGCCAATAATCTCATTGAATTTTTAAAATATTTTGTGAAAGATTGTATCAAATCTTAATGTTTTTAATAAATTTTTATTTAACAAAAATGTTGTTTCATTTGATCATTCATTTTTAAATCAAACAATTTTTTTTATCGATTTCTTTATTTTTTCTATAAAATACACATACAATTGTAAATAATAATTCAATATTTAATTATCTAGTTACACATATATTCATATACACACCGATAACGTAGGTATTTGAGATGATCCTAAATTGAAAAACAATGGACAATGCGAAGTAACAAAGCATAGTGCACATTTATTATTTACTAGCTACATATTTTTAGAACTACATTTGGGCAGTTATTGCTTAACTTGACTACTTTGAAAGAAATGGGATACACAGTTACCTTGGTAATACTTTTCTCAATAGCTCTATTCGATATTTATTACAATACAGATAAATTATGAGTACAATCAAAAACTCACCATTCTATACCGTGGCTAAAACTATCATTGCTTACAAAATATTAAAATAAAAAATCAGCCATGTCAGTATGAACTTAGCCATAAATTCATAACGTTTTCCTGCTTTAATGTAAGTATGAACGAAAATTATTGAAAAATAAACCGATTTGGGTCTAGTCATATACACAGTCACATATACATTGTTTATACCGTTTAAACAGCTTTCGAATGTTATTTTAATGCATATAACAAAATTCTCAATGGTAAACAATTTGAAGAATTTTACATACATTCTACAATAATGACTGATATGTAACTCTTATGAATTTGAAAGCATTGAAATTGTGAATATACAATAAAACAAAAAACTGTAAAAGTGCAGAAGATTTAAAATACACATACGTTTATATCAGGTCATTAATGTGTGCGTTTTTTTAATAACATACAATTCTACATACGAATTGTAATGTCTCTAGAATTCTGTATATTTTCACAATGTTTGATTTCCCTTAGCCCTAGAACACAGATCTATATATGCAAAGACAAGCCATGGTTCCTAACATCGACAAAAACATCAAAGTTAACCTTTTAACTGCCATCATCATAAAAATGTAAAAGGTAAAGGACGTCATCGACATAGAGACTTCTGGGTAAATTAACTAGCAACTAAGCACTTCTTATAGGAATGATAAAAAATTTATATTCTCATAGGCCAATCGCGAAATAATAATCATTCGATCTATGTAACATATACACTTCTTTTGTTCTAATTAACATTCATTAATAAGCTTTACACTATTTTATTACTTTACAAGACATTTATATACGAAAGTTAAAATTTTATAGGTTCTATAATTTATCAAAGAAGTTTTACAAACAGGAGAATTGGCACAAAACAAATTTGACCGAGGCAAAATTATATAGGCAAAAATTTTGGCACTAAGTTCTAATTAATCCCTCCTTTTCAAAAGTAAAGTGAAAGCAAAGATGCGCGATTCGTATTACAAATGATAAAATTGAATGAATCTAAAAATTCATTGCCAATAATTTCTCACTTATGCATTCATTAATTAGTAAAGATTTGAAGGACTTAGATCATACTCTCTAAGAAATTACGGTAATTTATCATAAGACATCAATTTGAATATTATAAACTGGATCGTATTAATGTACACTTTACAGCATATATTAACTGTATTTTTAAATGGACACGGACTAAAATAAAATTGGGAAACACAATTATTAACGGGGAAGACACAAATATCTTATCTATGCTATGTAAGCTCGACCGACAATAGTTTAAACCACGCTTGTAACGGCCGTATTGTTAATTAAAGGGCTAACTGATAAATTTAATTTTATCAATTTTAATCACATATAATTCATATTTAACCGACTTTTTATATTAATTTTGTGGTAGTAAAACACGACCTACTTTAATAAGATTTTATGAAATACGTTTATGTTCTCTAGTTATTTGGTTCCGTTTAACATTTATTATGAAAATATACATTTAAATCTATAAATTATGTGGGAGTATATACAGAGTAAAATATTTACAATTGTGACATATTTTTATAAAACATATAATTTGGGCTGGAAATTCTTTGTTAGCAAATTATTTCACACTTTTTATTATGGTTAAAAATATTATAAATCGAATTTTATAAAGTAAAGTATTATATTGGCTTTATGGCAGTGTTGTTCTAATGCAAACTGGTTCCAAAATATAATTGTGCATTCTAGATATTGCACTTTGCCTTTTTGAGTTTATCAAATCAATATCAAAGGTTCATACAACCATAAATCATGCAGCCTCGAAGGCTGTTTACATAATCAGCTGTGCAAAGGTTTTTACACCTCTATAAATCGGACATATTGAACTGCGGACAGAGGATGAATAAAAAATTCTGTGTTAATTTATACAATAAACGCTATGCGAAAAAATACAAATTATTATTCCACATCTTAAATGAGTATATTACTCTAGATATACATATATACTATTTAAAATGGCCGGAACAATTCAAAACGAAGTTAGAGGCAATAAAAATTATCAATATAGAAATTTGAATCTGCCAATATTTAGTTATTGAACGAATTCAAATATTAATAAATACGTGTAAGGTAAACGTATAAAGCACTGTTCTTTTATGATACACAATATAAGTGGTCTAAATTAAACAATTTTGCTGTATTTGTGGCAACATTATTTGATTGTTACCAAGGGCGTCACCAGCCGATGATACAGCCTAAATCTAGGAAGGTATGGGGGATTCTACTAGTAGACATTTTTTAATTTCAAAGGAAACACACTTAACATTGAAATGACAACTAACAAGATTTTTTTTTATTTTCTATGTGGATCTATAGGGACTGTTTTTAGAAGAAGCTTTTGATTTTTTTTTTATTTTATAAGAGGGAAGCAACTGCCCCCTCCATACGCTACTTCCTGGCGACGCCCATACATTACATTCATTTTATAACTATGGGCTATGCTAACCACTTTAGCTAAAGAATTGGATCTACACATCAATGTCTCTCACAAAAATTAGTAAACACCGAGATGCTAGAGTCAATAAAACTACACATGTATAGATTTAGATATAAGAATTATTTCATTTAATTACAGATTTTTTTTACTTTGCAAATTAGCAAAATTTTAGCCTTCAACACTATTTCAGTGACACATTTAATTTCTTTTAATATTTACCATACAATAATTATTCAGCGATCGTGGCGAAAAACGGTTACCGAGTTAAACTATGGGGAAAATGTAAAAACAAAAAAAAGATGATTCTGGCAGCGGTACATAAATCTATGTATTACGATATTTTCGTTAAAACTTCACAAAGCGCAGAATAAATTTAGCTAGAGTTGAATGTAAAGGATTTAGGTTAAGGTGCGTGGCGCGAGACTGGTCTCTCGCCGCCGGTGCCCCGTCAGAAGTTGCTGTCGAATACGCCCATAGAGCGTACGATGTCTTCGTCGCGCAGACAGCAGTCAATAAACTCGTCCAGTGTCAGTACGCCGTCGCGGTTTAAGTCCATTTTCTGGAAAATATCCTCAAATATACCTAGTTCACACTTGGCCAGTAGTACTTAATAACATTCGAGATACATAATGTGAACTCTAACTGGCGCCAGTGAGTTCATACAATCTATACCTGCCCTGAGCTATTGTCCAACTATACTGGCCATGTGTGAACTATGCATTAGTTGATATTTAAAGAGGAAAAAAAGTCTATGAGCGAATTTAATATTTACATCGTGCTCCTAGCTTTCTAAAATAAAATTGTATTTTCTCCAATTCAAGTCATTTAAACTACTTTTTGAATTTTAACTGCGGTTAATCAATTAGGAATATATCTTTATAGAAGAAAATAACTGCCACACCGATAGTCGTAATATGGTTTCTCAAATAGTACTTCAATAGCCACTCATCAACTCAGTGGCAGTAATTCTATAGCTTTACCTGAAACAGTCTTTCAACTTTCTCTCGGACCGCATCGTCGTCTATCATGGGCTCGACAATCTTGCCCATGAGGTCGTAGATAGCTGTCACTATTTCAGTCATCTCTTCCTTAGTTATGTAACCATCGCCGTTAATGTCGTATAACGAAAAGGTCCACCGCAGTTTTTCTTCCAAAGTACCTCGAGATAATATTGACAAGCCGGTTACGAATTCCTGAAATGTAACGTACTTACACTTATTGATGTTCAATTTTTTTGTAATGACTTTAAACAGCTATTTTAAATTACCTCAAAACTAAGAAGTCCACTTCTGTCTTGATCCAAAGTGTTAAATACATAGTGAGCATACTGCGCCGTGTTGGCTGAAACGAAAAAACTTTAAAATAACTGAAATATAAATATAAGTTGGTTTGTAATACTTAGAAAACTATAATGCTTTTTATTTTAAACCCGATTAATTGTGACACAAAACTTGAAGGACACCTGACGACGGGTTTGAAACTAGTCGCTACCTCCACCGAACACGTGAGTTTACCCGTGATTGTTATTGATTTTACGAAACTTTTAAGTTTACCGATTTGTTTTGTTCTTCGACAGAACTGTTAACTGCGTTCTGTCTACAAAAAAATGAGAAATCCTTTTTAATAATAAATTAATTAATACATTTTAGCATAACTTACTAGATACGATGTTATTAATCAAGCTTTAGATAGTACTATAGTACCAGGTTTCTTGGCGTCCGTGACCTTGGACCCAGGACAGTCAAGACATTTGAAAAGAACTTTACAAATCAATATTACTGGAGTATGTACTTCTTAAAATTTGCTACCGATTGAGAACCGCTGCTTATCATCACGCCTTCGCCAAATGCTTGTAGTGATTACAGTAGTTTAAAGTTAGTCAACAATACATTTCTACTACTCATCGTTTTTTGGTTAATCACCGAATTGTACCTGAACATGGATTATATTCCTTTACTTTTTTTTACCAGGTTTTTAGATAACTGTTTACATATTAAGGGACATAAAATAAGGAGAAATAATAGACATATAATAATTATTACATTTACTTTATTTAAGATAGGTACATTAATTAAGAGGTGACAATGGGATGGATCTCTCTGTCGAAAACTGATTACTTTGACCAAAAAGTGCCATTCAGCATTCAGAATACTGGCTGTCGGGTCAACTTAATTATCACAATGGAATAGTTGAAGTTGCTTATTTGGTTTTAATCAAATTTTATCCTAATAATTTAATGTTAGAAAAAATGGAAACATTTCATCTCAAAAACAACAAATCTTGCGATGCATTCCTCTTCAACTTTCACATAAATCCCGACTTACAGAGACTATTGTTTTTTTAACGTAACTTAATTTAAATTTTTGAGATGGGCAACATTGTTGATCATGCCACGTACTGTTCCTTAATATACAAATTACTCTAGAAACACGCTCCTCCTGTCTGTTGTTGGTACACTTCTATTGTATCCCCTTCTTCCATCTCCAAAGATGTTGGTGTGTCATTTTCATTAATCGGTTGACCATCAAATCGGAATCTCACCACTTGCATTGACAGACCCTGTAATATAATGCACCCAACATTACAAAGAGATAATTTTTTACAACAACTGACCAATCAAAAGGCAACTACAAAACAAAGATGTTCAACTATGTAACTATTGAATAGTTTGAGATTTGGAAAAAGTAGGACGTGGCAGCTATTCCGTATCAAACAAAATAAGAATGACATAAATTGTATCACAAATGGCAGTAAAATCAATGTACACATTAAAAAAACATTGAATTTTGAACCTCCTCCTTTTTGAAGTTCGTTAAAAGCATTACTGAAGTTTCTAACTCACATACGTGGCACTGATCACAATGACATTAACATATCTCAAAATAATTAACGACCCGTTACTCTTATTTTGCAATGTTTTTCTCATTGTTTATTATAACTATTTTTCTATATACAATTGCTGAATGAATTGGTTGCAGAGAATCATGGTCACACCTAATGAGGGGCTCAGAGTATACCCAAGACATGACAACATTGGAAGCAATTTGATTGATTTTGAGTTATATATTTGCATATAGCAATGAACGTCAATAGAATCTCAATATGTCAATAGAAACTCAAAACACTTATATTGAGTATTTGATTTAACAAAATGTTTAAGTATTCAATGGGGAATCGTAAGTAAGATGTTAGTATGTTTTACTACCTCCTACTAACTTGATTTTTGAAATACGAGATACCAAGTATGAATAAGTAATAAATTCCTATACAAGGAAATGACATTTTAAGCAAGTTACAAAGTAATTCAAGATACTCAGTATTTAGAGGTTCAGACGAAGGGAATGGCATTTTTTTTACTTACTGGGGTTTTCGGTGCAATTAAAATGTTTCCACTATGAATTTTAATTAATAATAGATTTAAATATACAAACAATTTATGACAGAAATGTCCAATCAGAACTATCTATCTAACCTTGAGTATGGTTTCAAGTATTGATTTAAACATAATCAGGGAAGGGGATAAACCAGCATTTTTAATTTAACAAAGTCTAATATCAATCAATTATTGCTTCACCTTGTGCAATTAGCAAAATCATAATTAAGAGTGACTAATGTATAAACAATAAACATAATAGTTTAGCTAAATTCATCTAAGAAAATGTAATGTCATAGACCCAAAAGACAAGAGGAATAAGAAGCCACATATTACGAGACAAATAAACTGTGTACCCATTTTAGCGTCATTATTATTTTAATACATTATATCTTGTAGATATCAGAAAACACCACAAACATCTGTAGTTTATGAGCAAAGTTAATATTTATGAACCAAGCTATCTATGCTTCTCGACAGCATATACTAGAACATTTCTATATATCAAATTTAAAGCATAGAATCTTGAAGTTTCTAACAATTACTCAGTTATAAGACAAATAGTAGCATATTATTAGACCTATAGCTTACAATTATGCGTTTTAGAAATAAGTATACGTACCGCTCGATCACAATAGGCGTTCATCAATTTCCTGAGGGGTGTATGTTTTTTAATTTTGAATTGGACAATTGCATTGTCTTGACCCAAGACCTTTAAGTTAATATGTTCGCTTTCTCCCTGAAAATTAAAAAGAAACAGTAGTAATAACATACCGAGGTAAAGCATCCAAACCGAACGAAATAATAACCACATTTTACGTAAAGCGCCATGTCTGTAATTGAAATTTTCGTTGTAAATATTTACGGTAATTACAAAGCATTTGTACCTTTTTTTCGTCGGACATTTTGAACACAATAACAAAGAATTATAAAAAGTTTAATAACTTAGACACAAAGTCTTCACTATGACAGTTTCTAAACCCGGTGGCGCGATAACGTGCAAGTGGCGTGGTAATGGCGACCGTTCGAGTAGCTTGGAGGATGCACGACAGTGCTGCCAACAGAATAGATGCGCAATGTACAACGGCGCAACTAGCGCGCGTCTGCGTATTGCAGGTTTTATTTTACAAATTCTGTTCTTAAATTGGTCTCTTTTTAATTCCAAAAACGAACAATGTACTATTCCAAATGGTAAATTTATTAAAGTAATTATTTGTCAATGCTGTGTACTTTTGTCAACATTTTAGCGATGATGAATTGTATATTTGCTCATAATTTTAGGTCCATTACATGCCACAGCTAAGGGTAAATAATGTTTTATTATTTCCCATATTTGTCACTAGAATTTGATAGAAAAATAGGCATGTTAAGGTAACTATGTTAAAGAGTATTTATTTTAACTTTCTGCC
This sequence comes from Papilio helenus, assembly GCA_026546675.1. NCBI lineage: Eukaryota > Metazoa > Arthropoda > Insecta > Lepidoptera > Papilionidae > Papilio > Papilio helenus. The sequence continues at coordinate 1,722,837 of JAOCNA010000003.1, forward strand.
AACATAATTTCCGCTTGATAGGGATGTGATTTATCGATATGAATAACCGGAAGTTAATAGTGTTGTTCCTTGTTGATTTCGCATGAGATCATTTACGGCGTTTGTTTGAATCAAAGACATTTAAGAAATATATTTTTTGAATCTCTTTGGTTTGGATAAAAATGTATTTCGGATTTTTCAACATTCTTAAAAACTCACAATGTTAGTAAAATGAATTTTTTGCGTACTGTTCGTTATTAAATAGTCTCTTAAATAAGTTTTATTTCACGAAGGGTGCGGTAAATTGACATTTTTTTTAAAAGAAGTTAATCAATTGAAATGAGAACATCTCTAACAAAAATTGATTTAGTATGGATAGAGGTGAGACTGTTGTTTTTTTTTGCGAATCAATGCAGAATTGATTTCACATTTTTGTTAAAATTTTCCTGATCTGCAGTAAAGTGTACATTTCACAAATAAAATACATTACGCACGTCACTACGAAACTATTACCATCATTAATTTTCTGTGTAAACGATAATTCTTGCGGAATTTACGGTTGATTCTTGCAATTAAAGTTAAATGGAGTATTTCAGCTGTAACTGAGCATCGGAGCTTTTTTCTTCTTCCCCTTAACGAACCACTTTGCATCAATTTTAACAATATTTCCTCGTAATTTAATTCCATTGGGGGCCAGTTGACGTTATTAAAGCTTCCTCCATCCAGATTTAGTGATTTCAATGGAAAAAAAGTCTACTGTTTTTTTTATTGTAAAATTAACCATAACGGTTTTCCGATTTCACAGTTATTGCTTATTAGTCGAATGGTTTCGAATTTCGTATTCGTTTATTATTCGTATATTATTTCGTTTTCGAGTTTCGTATATTTTCCCTGTAACACTTAATACTTTACAAATTCTTCTTGCGAAATAAGTTCTAAAGTAATAATAAGAAAGCAAAGTTTATAAGTGCGGAGGTTTTAATAAACAGTCTTTTAAATTGAGTGTACGATATAAAACAAAAAGTTTTTATTAAAGTGGAGCACATTGTAGAATGAAACAT
>JAOCNA010000003.1:1869731-1885609 GCA_026546675.1 Papilio helenus
ACTTTTTAGTGTACTGTTTTTTTAGAATATTTTGTTTTTAGTGTATTTTGTTTGGAAGTCGGTTTTGTTTTTTTGTTTTTTTTTATTCCACGCGGACGGCGTCGCGGGTGAATAATAATGTAAACATTGCATTAATTTATCGATGCTAATCACTTGATTAAATAAGATTCCCGTTACTAGTATATACTTGTAAGATAACTTATCAGTACATAGGAGTAATACGAGATACTTATAATGTTCGCCTTTTTCGTTACTTTTATATCTTGTTATTTTTTTCTGTAAATATGTCAACCTGATCTCGTACTGGCATTAAAAAAGAATGTTTTTATTATTATTCAATATTTGTCTTTAATTGTTTTGTGTATTCAAATATATTAATACTGGCTATAGAATGATATCTACTACTACTACTACTTCTACTCAGCCATATGACGCCCACTGCTGGGCATAGGCCTTCCCCAAAGATCGCCACTATGATCGGTCCTGTGCCTCTCTCATCCAGGATACGCCCTAATGAATGATATCTATTCAATACTAATTACAGAAAGTATTCTGATTTAAAGTAAATACCTGCGTGATTTACTTTATACTCCTTGAATTTGGCAGTCTTTTGTGGTTAAACCATTTGAAGTTTTGCACCTACTTTTTCAAAATCAATCTCATACTTCGTTACGAATATTAATTAACTCTTAGTGAATTAATTTCATTCGGTGTAAATCTTTGATCTATCGCTTATAGCATTAAATTAAATCGTAAAGATAAAATGTTTTCCATATATAGAGTATAAAAGAAGCCACTGTTAGACAAATGACGATTGCGAGTTCGCTGGGCACGTGCTAATTGACATATGTTATTGCACGCGGCATTGAGTGCACATGTACACATGAATATGCATTAAGATTTCATATTTATGGTTCTTTGCACCATATTTAAGCAGTCATCTTCCTGTCTTTATTTCACTGTAGGTGAGGCGCTACTGGATTTTTCTATACTATACCAAATCCACATATGTAAAACTAGTCAATTAGTTCATGCGTTTTATGATAATTAAAAATATATATATATATAGTTATGTAATATTCGTCTTATACTCTTCGCTTTTTTATGTATACTTATTTAGTTAAAACAAGTTAGACATAATAACGAACACTGGCGTCTGCTGAACACGTCGGACAAAATTTTTAAATAAATAATAAAATGATTTCGAAAGATCAACAAGCAGTTGCCTTGAACTTACAATTATCAGACAACCGAGATGATTTATATAAACAATAATCCAAAAATAACTTATAGGTCACTCTTTATTTTTCTCATTTGGATATAAATATATGTAAATAACTTATATAACTAGTTAACGAGAATTACTTTATCGAATGTCTTTAGCAATTAGTAAGATAAGAAAGAGGAAAACCGACATTGATATTTTCGCCAACATATTCCCTAATTTATTTAAAACTAGCTGTTGCCCGCGACTTCGTCCACGCAATATTAAGATAAAAAAGTAGCATATAATATGCCCCGTCTATGTCAGCTACCCTTCAGTGGAAGTCTGGATGAAATCGGCCCAGCCGTTTCGGAGATTACCAGGAAAAAACGCGGCTTGCGGACTGACAGACAGACAGACGAAAAAATTTTAAATACGACTTTCGTTGTCAGCAACGCAAATACATCATCTTTCCGAAATCTGGATTTTTTTTTTGATATTACAGACACTCCAATTTTATTATTTTTATAGATAAACAATCTTTAACCTGACTTACTCCCTAAGAAAGGTCGGTACGGTATATACACATCTCAGTCATCCGACATATCTGAATTCACTCCCAGATTAAGCATATCCTCTTTCACGTAATCAATCCATATTTTCTTTATATCTTAATGAACATTAATATCAGATATTCGTCTTATATCAAGTTCTTTGTTTAAATAATCTAGATTACTGATCTCTTATTTAATGATACCAAGCTACTAAAAATACGATATATATAGTAAATAAATTTCGATGTAAAATACATATTGAAAATCGACAGATGTTGAGGTAACTTATATTTAGAAATGAAACACACTTTGAATTACTGTTGGCACGGATTCAATATATTTGAGCAGTTTAACGGCAAGTGGTATTTGATATTAATTTTTTAACTGACTTGCAAAAGGCGGTTCTCAATTCGTCTGTATGTTTTTTATCTTTATAACGGTATTTTTGTATATGTAAATCATCGAAACAATTTCAAGTTTTGTGAAGTAACTATCTTTGATCTTGGAATAGCCAGCCTGTTTTCTTCCAGATGAGGTTCTATATCTATACTAATTTTCATCTGTATACTTCGAGCCGTCCTAGAGATATCTTTTAACAAACATCCATCGCATTTATAAATCTGCCTTAGCAAAGAAATTAAAAAAAAAAACATTTTTCCTTATCATTCTATGTAGATCGCTACAACAAGGAACTGTTCAAAAGTTATTGGCATCTGAAACATAAGTAAATTAAAAGGGACATGGGGACGGATGTAAAGGTATAGTGTTTAAAACAAACATCCTCATACCACGGCAATCATGAGCTCATTACTACGGCGGCGACTAAAGAACTAAATAGCAACCTCGTGATATGTAGTTAAAAACAAAGGACTAGCCGATAGCATGCCTGGCGTTCGCTCAAATAAGTGGACCGTCACCGATTATTCGTGTAAGTCGCCCGTTTGTTATTTGTCTAGGCAAATCGTGAATTCACTAGATTGTATTTCATGCACTAGTTGACATTTTCATCAGTCCGCTGCCAGTCACTTATTGCCTCCAGAAAATATTAAAGTATAAATAATGTTTTCTGAAGCCGCTAATTTGTGAACGAATTCGTTCTATAGGTACGCGATATGCCGATTCTCTACGATTTGCCGAGGCAAATAACAAACGGGCGGCGTTCACGATTTGCCGGTCACTACATCCATTTGTAAGCGTTTAACGTTGGTATTGATCCATTGGGAATTAAGTTTTTATACCGACAAGAGCGATTACAGCGCCGATTAGCGATGTTAAAAAAACTTTGATATCGTTCCACAATGCTGGCAGTCAAGGATGACTTGAGAAACTAGTGTTCGATTAGTCCGACAGAGGGTGGAAGTAATTATTAAAAAAACGGTTTGAATCTTTTAACTTTTTCGAATAACACGCCAATCATCACGTCAATGATGTTCCTGGTCTTTAAATATTATGAACTAGCTTCGTTCATTACTGAGGGCGTGAATTAAAAAAAAATGTTGATAACTAGAAGACTATTCTAGGACCTAGACCTTCCACAAGTACACCGATGGGGGTGTAAATGTAACCCGAATTTTCAACCAACCCACTCGATTATTTTCGTTGCGTTAGCAAAGAAATGTTTAAAAATTTATATATTTTGGGATAGTTATTTTGTGATAGGTATTGGTAAAGGCCTATGTCCAACAGAGGGCAGGTAAAGTTTGTTGATGATGATGTGCTAGTCATTCAAGTCCAAGGGGGGGGATTCGATAAATTAGGCATTCCCTTTATTTCAACTATAATTTGCTTATCTGAAACTTTCTTACTAAACTGGCAAAATGTTACACTTCAAAATGGATTTTTTTTAATTCCGCGTTAGGAATTATCGTTATTTTTTTACCTAAACTCTTTGTAACTAATCCTTTAGCAATATCTGTAATATCGAAAGACAAATTTAAAATTTCGCGAAGAAGTATTTGCGTTGATTATATGGTAAAAAAAAATTGTCTGTCTGCCATCCGCGTTTGTTCCGGGAAAGCTCTGAAACGGCTCGGCCGATTTTGACTAGACCGTTATTTCATGAACGAGTGGACCGATTTTGTCGGGAATTTGACTGGAAGGTAGCTGGTAGAAGGTAGAAGCACGCGAGAATGTTATAGACAACCAGCTTTTTTAAATTCCGCGCTAACGAAATTTGCGGGCCACAGCTTGTTAATATGACAATGTTATTGCTATTGCGGAATCCTGTCTATGACAATTTATGTCAATAGTATTGTAGTACAAGTGTTACATGGAAGAATTTTGTGTTTACTTCAGTGAAGACTTATTGTAATATTTCATTGGTTTGTATAAATATTGCGTGAGGCGTCTGTTACAACCTAATGAACATACATAGTTGCATTCATTCACAACACAACCCATAAAAGTACTTTGTGAAGCAAATAATCGATACGAATAAAAAAACAACGGTGTAATGAGACACGCGAATGAAGTTTAATTACTTTAAAACTTCAATACATTTACTACTAAATATTTGAACACTTGGTACATTGGTACAAGACAATTAATCGTAATTTTTGTCTGAGCAAAATGATTTTTTTTTAGTTTGGCCAATCTAGGTAAACGATTACAATAATCTCAGTTCGTGCCTTTGTTTTTTAAATAGGCATTGTTAAAATGGTTATTATCAAAATACAAAATTAGTCGAGGCGACTGTATTATTTAACAAAACTAATAACTTTCTAATTCAGAATAGAGTTTGCTGTTGCATGCTAGATGGCGCTGTGTTCAGATTATCAAATTCTCGTAGCTCTACTTTTTAATAGATTATTTAAAATCAAATATTACTTCTGCATGGTTTTAATGTTTTTTTATCAATGTAAAAATTTTGTTAATTGTTGTTTTTTTTAAATGATAATTTGTATTGTTACTGTAGTGTAAGCTTGCACTACTCGCCGCTAGATGTCGCACAAAACGTACTCAAAGGAATATTTTATAACTGTCACAAACAATAGATGGCACTGGTATATCATAAGATTGAAACATTTTTATATATCATTGTAGGAAAGTATATGTTATATTGTTGGTTAATTTATTAGTTTAGCATCATGAAATTTAATTAAACCGGAACATTGTAAATAATTCAGAACATCTGCTGGCTTTTAATGTATAACTTTTTGTATCATTTTAAAATAATATTTCAGAAAATGTAGCTAAAACAAACTAGCTAATAAAAATTTTCCACATAAGTATATACCATGTAGTAAATGTTATTCATTATTTTAACAGAAGTTAGGCATTTTATTTTAAAATTAGAATCGATTTTTTTCATTGCTTTTTGCAATTATAGAAGCGTCATGAAATAATTTTTAACTAGCCGAGTTAACACAATGTTACTTTAACCAATTAGTTTTAGATATTGATAAAGGAACCCCAAAGAGATTTTTAATTACTTAATAAATAATTACAATTTTTAATGTTATTAATTTAAAATTTATTCTATGCTTGGAAACCGCAGCTTAGTTCCGCTAGAAATTCTGAAAATTGATTCTCCAGAAGATATTCCCGGTACTGAATGAGATACGTCATCGTTACCGCGTTCTTCATAAAACGAAGTTTTTGAAATACCCACTGTATCAACCATGACAGACGCGCAGTGACGTAACAGCGCTTTGTTCAGTATTACCATATACATTATATTTTCCCATGATCGTTGGGAATTTAACCAAATACAAACCTTAAAACTTTAAAAATGACTTAAACACCCTTTATAATAATTACAATTATAAGTATTCGCAATGCTTTAAAAGTTTTTTCTATGTACAATTTTTTTCTCTTAAAATATATTCGAGAAATACATATTGAGGTGGCGTGTAAATTCTTTTAGTTACTGTTAAAAATGAACATTTTGGAATGAAAATTATGGGGTATTTTTAAATAAAAATGTGACAACACTAATTTCATTTGTTTGCTGTGACGTGAGTGTTAACGTCACTATGACGTGTGGTGTGGTGACGGTGTGTCGGTGTGGCGCCGGTAACAAGGTCGAGGCGCAACAAGCGGAATGTATTACAAAAATAGTCCGATTATGCCATCTCGCATAATGACATTCACTTACATTACGGTAACAAAATGTTGAATGGAATGCTTGCTGTGTCCTTACGTGTGCATGATTAACAATTAATATTGCTTGAAAAGTGTAGAAATTTTTGTAAGTAAAAGTTGTAATAAAAAAAAATATTATTTGCGTATAGTTCTTATATTGATTTACCTCTGTAGTCCCGCTGCTCGTCCGTATCTTTCTATACTTCTATACTAATATTATAAAGAGGAAAGATTCGTATTTTTGTATGTATTCGATTCCCGTAAAACCTTCTGGGCCGATTATAAAAATCTTTCACCATTAGAAAGGTAATTTATCTCTAAGTAACATAAGCTATGTTTTTTATTATTGTTTAATTCCACGCTAACGACGTCGCGAGCAACAGCTAGTCTCTTATATAAGCAAATCACACATAAATCAATATAATAATAAAAAGTTTTTTTTTTTTGATAACTTTTTTGTAAAACTATAATATGTTATTGTCTATGTTATCACGAAGACAATTACCTTGCAGCATTTCCACGTACAACATATAACCTTTCACGCTTTCCTGTGGTCGTAGTTCAGTCGGACGTCATAGTAATTACGGAAAATACAAATGCAATCGGATATCATTCGTGCTGTCACAGGCGTTACATTCATGACTTCATCTCTCACGTTTTAGTCCACAATGACGTCACAACTGATTGTTTCTAGTAAAACGATAACGTATCCGATTCTTGAAAATGTCGCTGGACTTTACAAGTTTGTTCACGAATTTTTTACAGAAATAGATTTATTCTTCAATTCATAATGTTTTATTATTTTAAAACATAAATTAGATGTTACACAAAAAAGTGTTTTTCCTTTTAAAAACCACGGTTGAATAGAAAAATTACAACGTGTTATTACGTAATTTATAGTTTAAAAAGTTGTCGGAAGACCGGTGGTTAAAAAGATCACGTATGTATTTGGTTTCTCGGTGGGTTACGGACTATTAAGGGTAACCGCAATTTGGTTGGTAACCGCAAGTTGCATTTAAATGTCTTAGCCGTGCGTGGTTAAAACCTCAGTCTCTAAGCCTTCACAGAACGTCTACCCCGTACTGTTGGATATGAACCCAGCTTTGAACCTGTAAAGGGTTCATATTAAATAGGGGAGAGTTGGGAAATAACAACTTCTGGAGGAATTAAAATTATCAAAAAAAGGATTTTTCTTTTCATTTGTATAGGTACATTTCTTTCATATGTCAACAATATGTTCGGAAATCAATCTAATTTAATTTAATCAGACAAGGTGTATGAATGTAAGACGGAAATTACAACTGAAGAATAAAATTAACTTTCCACTTAGGGCTGAATATTGTGAACAAACTATTCGACCTAAAAACATTGCGAGGTTTATACCTCGCAATGATTATACTTTGGGTATAAACATCCCCGACTGTACTTATTTGTTATCCGGCACTATTTATAGACAGATAAGAAATCCTTCGTACGGATGTCGTGTCGTACGTATCTAAATACTAAAAACAAAAACAGCCAAATAAGATCCGGCTTGAAGCGACACGTAGTTCTATAAAAACCTTCTCAATCTCATAACACAACAGCTATTATATTTTTAAGAAATAATTATAAATAATAAATAGCTTTTATATAGTTGTCTAATTTAATAGCTTGACCTATTATGTTAATAGTTTTCTTTTAGTACTTATGACCTACGTTCAAGTATTCTAAATGCGGTTTTAACTTTATTTTGTTAAAGGAATGAGTTATTTGTGAGTTTAGGGACAGTTAAAATATTCGCTAGTACAGTCAGATTTAAAGATTACTTCGTATTAATGATTTTTTTATCTGGTTAAAGGTCAACTAATGCTTAAAATAAGTTAGTCAAACATGTTTCTTGGATAAGGTGCAACAAGACGACTATTTATCTTACTACCGAATTGTAAATTACTACATTGCAGTCTCATATTTATTTATTTATTTAATACTTACTTAAGTTATTTTCATGAAGTTACTGCAAACCATTTGAAAGGGATCTTTCCGTCCCCTTAAGATTGTTATTTAATAAATAATAATAAGCCTTGATTCAGATAGTTACCATTGTTACATTACATAAATCGAATTAACATTTTATTACATTACATTAATTTATTTATTATTTATCTTTGGGTCCTAGGTGGACTGAGACCTCTTCCAGATTCTCCCATTATTCTCTTCTTTTATCCTTTTTATACGAGGTCTCCGCTTTAAGTATTATCAAGTGGGAGGTTTCTCAAAATGCATAATGTGAGAAATTAGTAAAATTATAAGATCTCTTTACATAACAGTTATAGCGGTCAACAACCGACACAAGATGTCGAGGTAACTACACTACCATAAATAGATTGGTGTTGATTTTCCTCCGGCGTGTAATTAACTGTCGGTTTCTGTAATTAATATGCCATAAATAGATATAACCTATTATACAACAATATGGACGGATGATACTTTCATAAGATGACTAGTCACATAATAAACGTAGAGAAAAATTGTCGTAGAAAGATTGGGAAAAGTTTCCAGTCTCAGTGGTCTATCCTATTTAGTATAATATTACTTATAATTTGTCAGTTAAATTAAAAAGTTACACTTGTAATGAAAATTTAACAGTCGGACAGTTTTAACTGTCAGTAGAACACTAGAACTGTACAATCAAGGATTTGTATACACACAGTATTAACTGATTAATCGTACTGTAACTGAAAACTGTCAGTACTAAGCGGCGGCTCACTTGGTCAGTATAGTCGGTTAGTTGCTCAATAGCTGGACTGACAACCAACAGGCACAGTGTGACCGGTAACAGTCAACAGTGAGTCCATACAACCTATGACTGGCCGGTGCTACTATCCAACTGTACTGGCCAAGTGTGAATGTTTAATCGAAGTGAATATCGCCGTGAACTAAAGACGTGACTCAATCGATTAATTACTTATTGAAATGAGGTAGTCATGAAATTGATCACCTCTTTTGCTTTCACTTTTCCACTGCGATATAACGCGGAATATTTTAATTGTATTTCCCATTGACTTCATTTAAAAGAGTTCACAAAATGTTTCCATTCTAATGGAAAACGGATGAGGGTTATTAGTCATTTTCTTTCCTATAGTAATTGAACCTTTTATGTAAACATCTTATGGAACATTTTTAGTCAATATGCAAGTCATAGACTTTTAATGAGTTTATAATTGTTGTACTTTCCGGTAGGTCAAACGTCACTTACTTTAACTAATAAGTACTGAAACTTACGCTGATATAGCTATTATTATTTCCAATAACATGTCTTCAATATTATACATTTTTAAATAGGTTAAATTGCTTAATAAGGACCGACGAATGTGAAACTAGCAAGAAAATTAAGTGAGGTTAATAGAAATCTCATAGAAGTTAATTTATTATATTGAGTATAAAAATAATCAAGGACTAAATCATATCTAAACCTATGGATCATTACCTACGTCAATATATTTTTTCATCGACTAATTTGAATATATTTTAATTCGTGACCGCTTCAGCATTACTGTGCTCTATGGTTTTTCCAGGTGTATACAGTTTTATTACAATCGAACGGATGCAGCGTGTCCGTTTAGAAATCATTGAGTCAGGTATGAGTCATACATCTCGTGTTTTAAAAGGGCCCTCGTGAAAACCAAAGGTATTTAAAAAGTAAAAAAGAATGTATCATCTATGATGCACTAATGATCTAAGACTCATCGTCTTAGTAACATTCTATCGATTTCTGTAATGTTGAATGGGAAATTGAGTTTTCGTTTTATTGCTTTTTTATATGAGTAAGGGGCAAAAGAGCACCGAACACCCGGTGACCATCGACGATGATGCACATCCTCAACACTAGGTGTATTGCAGAATGGTTGCCGACCATTGAATCTATCATAAATATCTCCAAATTATCGATCTATCCTTAACAATATCCAAGTTGTGGACACGTTAAATGTTTCATCACTGTACATTCAGACATACGCTCGGTTCTGACAGATTTAACTGTCAGTTGAAGTTATAGTTTAGTCTATTCACGCACAGTTGTAACAGTACAGTGTGTAGCGGGCTTAATAAAAAATTTACTATATTCAAACTGGTGCTCTCAAATCTCTCTCAAAACTCAATGCCGCATAATATTCAAGGGCATTGTAACGTTTGAAATTATTTGGTAACTAGAATCATTTCCTTATGTATGATTTTAACATTTCCAATTAAATTTAAACATCTTTACAATGTATAATGTATAATGTATGTATGCAAGGTTTATACTTTTCTTATATACATCTCAATCTGCCTCGCTCGCATCCCATTTGGTTGTAGGCTTAGCTTGACTTTAGTCTGTCGATTACTCTATGTTCTCGACATCTCCGTCTGAGACTTGACGGCTATACACGTTTTTTAGCACTACATATTTCCACCTAGTTATTGTTGACCGGGGAGGGAAAGTTAGTCTCAAATTTCCAACATAGTCGAGCGACCATATCCTTACGTGACCATACCCACGCAACCTACTTCTAGCATCTTGTAGGCAATGTCGCGTACACCGAGGCCGGCTTTGCTCATACTCGTTGCCGATCTAATCGAATCTGGTTACGCCGCTCATCCTTAACATCTTGTCTGCACGTTCTCTTGTGTCACGTTCCAAGTTTCTCTGCCGTAAATGAGGACTGCTCTTGTCATAGACTTATGAACCTAAACCTGGAGTTTACTGGCATTTACCTATCTGTCGCAAGTAATACCATTCATTTCTTGCTATTTTAGACACGCTGCGACTGTTCGGTGATGCATTTGAACTATTACCGTAATTTCCTTGATTCATTTTCCTCGTTTTTCAGTTTTATAAGTAAGCTTATCATGGAAGCAATGTGTCATAAATACTGTAGTTGTAATATAATATGATTATGCACGCGATAAACAAACATGGTAATTCCTTACCGTGGTATTATCATCGTATAGTTAATAAGGTATTTTTTTTTGCGTAAATTATTAAATGATTTTATAAGAGACTAGCTGTTGCCCGCGATTTCGTCCCCGCAATATTAAGATAAAAAGTAGCCTATAAAATGCCCGTCTACGTCAGCTACCCTCCAGCGAAAGTCTGGTCAAAATCGGCCCAGGTGTTTCGGAGATTACCCGGAACAAACGCGGCGTGCGGACAGACAGACAAAAAATGTCTAAATTCATATTTCATTATAAGCAACGCAAATACATCATCTTCCCGAAATCTGTAATTTTACTTTTGAGATTACAAACAGACACTCCAATTTTTTATATGTATAGATTAAAAATATCTTGCCAGTTCTGAGATTATTTATGGAGTGGCTTCAACGACGATGTGGAGTCCAATGGATGCTCAATGACCAGGAAATAAATGTCAAACTAAAGAATATTGCTGACACATTTACATGTCAGGCACTGATAAGTGCCAGCTATATGCATGTGTGAAAACTTGCATGTCATGTGGGGTAGACAAGAAAATAGCACGATATTTGATTTAGCGATAACTGTCACGTGCAAACGATTACACCAGTTGCTGGCATGCTTGCTACCTCCCTGTTTTAGTGTCATGTGAATTTCTGCTTTTACGCCAGTAAAAACTCATGCGAATGAAAAACCTTGAAGATGAAGTCATTACTAGGCATACAAAGGTGACAAATATTTATGTATGTCGTGAGTAATGTTAATACAACGGTCTCAATTGAACCACCCACTTGTCAATATGATCGCGTCTTCTAAACTTTATACAATGTTTTCGCTATGGACTTTACATTCGTTTTCTTTTAGTTAACTGTTGTTGATAGCGTCGGTGGCGCAATTGTTGAGCATCTGACCTACCGTACCTAATCTACACATCCAAGTTCAGTCCCCGGAGTGTACCATGTTTTTACGGTATATGAAAACATCGTTCTGCAGTTCAAAGACGTGTATGAATCAACTGCGTATTCTTTCATGTCTTTTGACCTTCAATAGATTTTTGCGGTATCGTTACAGACTTTTTAGGGTTAACATTTAATAGTGTTCTGAACACTCCTAACAAGTTTCTGCTGTAATTATCATAGCTTCAATACATTAATTTGACTGCCCTAAAATTACTAATCCCTTTACATTTCAACCACTATCAATACAACTTAAAAAAATCGTTGTTTCATAAAGACATTTTTTCCTCTACCCATAGAATTTTGTACAAATGCAAAATAAAACTAAACCAACGTCATGCTAAGATGAATCATAATGAACACAAATATACAGATCTGTGTTAATTTCGTAATGTTTCGGTGACATGAAAACTGTCTCTTGCCACTTGACCGGGCCACCATGATTCACAAGGTGAAAGCAACCTTCACACTTGGTTGTCCCGCCACAGACAAAATAAACAATATTTTTACATTACTCTATGACTCAGTGCGATGCAGATCTGGATTCGACGCTTGATGAGAGTGAGCTAGGGCTGCCAAATATTTATAAGCGAAGACACAAACACTGGCGACAATAGAAAAACCAGTTACTTGAGAATCCTGCTCAATCTTTTTCTTAGTTAGCTCTACAGCAATCCGTATGAGAATTGGTTCTAGCATTTTTTTCCACGTCGATCAGTTGTCGTTGCTTTCTAGAGCTTCATGTTCGGTGAAAAGCTATCGACCATGATTGTTACTTAGCGGACGTCGTATAAAAATATATCTAGTAGTTAGTTAGAGCGTCGGTGGCTCAGGGGTTTGACCACTTGACTTGTAATCTGCAGGTCTTGGGTTCGAATCCCGCCATGTACCAATGTGACTTTTCGATTTTTTTGAATTTCATATGTACATAATTTACCCGACGTTTTCACGGTGAAGGAAAACATCGTGATGCAACCTGCACATCGGCGAAGAAATTCAAAGATATGTGTGAAGTAAACACGCATTGGGTCAGCGTGGTTGACTAAGGCTTAGTCACCCTTTATTAGGGTAGGCTCCGAGCCCCTCGGTGGGTACGTATGTTGAGCTGGTGATGATGATATTAGTTAGTTGAAAGCGAAGAATTTGGATCAAAGCCAAAGAAGTGGCATCCCTGGTACAGACTCATCGAATTGGCACGAACAGTACCAACACGGTCTCATTTCCGAATCGTGAAAGAAATATTTCGATACGTCAGTCATCGTTAGTAAACCTTTAATGTGGTTAAAGTAGGTAAATAAAAGCCGTTTAGTGTGGTTAAATAATTACTCGAAACAAATGAAATGACTATACTCATGTGAAAACGGGTACGGGTATGACTACAGATCAAATGCAACGTTTTTCTTCAAAATCATTCTAAGGGGAAGTCAATAGAACTCAAATTATAAAAATTATGAAAATTTATCTTAGGTAATATTTGTGCCAAAATATAGTCATGCTTTTAAATGAATACATTCAAGGTAATCAAAAGTGGACACTAGGCTGGGCAGGGCTTTCCGCACGCATGGATGATTGCAGAGTTCGTAAACGCCGGTTGGGTAGGCCGAAGCAAAATGGCTGGATGACCAATATCGGCGTCAAGAGCTGGAAACACGTACAAAAAAAACCAGCGTAAAGAGATTTATATTAACAGTAATAGACATATAACTTTATAATTCGCAACACTTTTAACACAATTATATATTCTAATATCTCAAGTCCTAGATTGTATAGCATTGTGTACGGCGTATCCGTCGCTAGTAAAAAAAAATGTAAACTACCCACTGAGAATGTGCAGGGTTCTCACAAACCATAATGTTTAAGAACCTAAAGTAAAAGATGAATGTATTTAATGTAAGTATTTGATATTAATAAATAAAATATTAAATAACACATTTGACATATCTAAATAGGCTTTACGGTACAACAATGTTTTTTAATAAGGTAAAGTATATACACAGTCGTTTCAATGAATAACAATTTGATATAACCTCATGATTACGTAAATAAATGTAATGTGACGTTGGCGTAGATGCAGCTGAGTCAAAATTTAGTAACCTTCAGGGGTTACAAATTGTTATCGAATAACACGTAAGAATATTGGCGATTGTGCAATTACTAAACGGTTACAATAATATAACAATTGAAATTAAAACACTAAACCCAATTACCTTAAAGGTCACAACCTCCTTACAGTATAACATTCCATTTAAGTAGAACGTTAAAGTTTCTTATGATTTATTTGGTTTTCATCAGCCATCTGTGTATCATCAACCACTTGGAGATGATGAATGACTTGCAATTTAAATAACAATGAGCAATTAAACGCGATGGCGAAACTACTCTGATATTTGACCTGTCATTGTTCTAGGGGAATCTCAGATCACCATCGCACGAAAAAAGCAGAAAGATATATCTCGTGAACATTATTGCATGATTAACTTTTTGTTAATTATATAAAAACATCGTAATATTGATTAAATATTAAGTTACTTGGAACCAAGACAGTATTTTTAAGGTAAAAGTCCGACATTGTTGCATTGACATCACTATTTAAACGTATACGCAAATATTCTACGAGATTATTGACATAGCTTAATATGGTGCTAACATATACCTAACTGTTAGCTGAATTACTCGTACGTATAAGATAAACAACCAAAGTCCGCGGGGCAAACCTCACGGATTGAGATCGCGGAACCGTCGTATACGACTAAAGAACTAAATGCTGCGTCATTTCCGAATCACCAGTATATTTCGACACCACGAACGTAACCTTGTCTCCGCTCGCTCCAGGGACTCTTATAATTTTTGGCAAGTGAAGGTTCGAAATATTTTCTAGGTTACGTATCCAAATGCCGATTCAATGAATAGCCGCTCACCCGCCATCTCTCCCAGATGACTCACAAACTTTTTACTCTATTTAAGAAACAATATTGCGCATTTCAATATCAACAATAATCGAACGTAGAACGAGATCAACTAGATAGAGTTCATTGCTCTATCAACATAGAATACTCGAGAAACAACCTCTCAAGGTCTCTCATTCATTGAGTTATACGTCAAGTTCATTGATGGCTTCGCGCGTGTTATGAGCGTACGCCGCGGCTGTATCGATAGCGGTGACCGAGCGCAGGCGTGTGCGTGTCATCTGAACGTACTCGTTCGCTTCAATTTCTACCATTTATATGCGCGTGTGAGTGTCCACGCATGCATATTTGTGACAGGACGCTCAACAATAGCCGGAATAGGAAGCGACGACGGCAAAATGGGCGTGCAGACTGACTCCCCAGACGAGTTCCGTAAGGCAGCCGTGCCACTTGTACTTGGATAACATTACACTAAGACAATACACGGAGAAAGCTACATATAACTTGGGTCGAGATTTTATGTCCTTATTGATTTAATGTTCTAATAGATAAAGGAAATCCTGTTAAATATTTGAAGAGTTAAAAACATGTGGGCGTCGAAGTTTTAGATAAGTTTAATCAAAGCTTTGCTATGACGAGGTTGTTTTTAATTAGTAACGCAATTGTAAAAAGATTTAGAAAACCCGTTCGTTGTTCCGGTATGCAAATTTTGTGCTGTCATTGTACAAATAATAATGTATGAGTTTCAAATAAATGCTGTATATATTATAGAACATGTACCCATGGAATAAATACTTAATTAGCTATGAAACTTGTTATCAATATTTAATTATGGGTGCGGACATTGTTCATATATTTGTTTTATTCGTTAAATAAACTCATTCTATTGTCTAACTTGGTCCTTTAACCTAAACGCCTTGACCGATTTTTAAGTGTGAGGTGTCATTTGATTCGTATTCATGAAATTTGGCATATATGTAGGCGATAGTCTGGAAGAACATATAGGGTACTTACTTATTTTAATACCACGTGGATGGAGTCGCGGGCGAAAGCTAGTTCTTTTTTATTCTTTATTTTTTATAAAAAAATATTAATAGATTTTTATTAATTTACTAATATTTCCTTGATCCATTCCAACTAAGCTCTAGGCTTGTGCTAGGATATGGTTCACGTCAATAGTCGAATGGTGGGATTCGAACCCTTGACCGCAAGATCGGTAGTCGTATCTCAAACCATAAGG
>JAOCNA010000003.1:1901679-1920232 GCA_026546675.1 Papilio helenus
TCGAATCCCGCTGAGGCCAGAAAACTTGTTTCTCTAACGCTTTCGGTGCAATCACGTTTCGTCCAGCTCCAAACATCCGTAAAAATTATAACAAAACAACCTAGTACAAGACATCAAAAAACAAATGAATACTTTTTCAAAATATGCCTGTAAAAAAAATAAAAGCACTCGCGTGTTGAACCGGCCAAAGTTAGCCGTGTTACCATACCGATTAAAAGAATATATACTTAGAAAAGTGACAAACGTTTATATTGCATTGGTTATTGTTACTTCGGACCGGGAATAATACCTATGAGCGAGTAATCGGAAATAATTAACATTAGAGATATAAATTCAAAGCAAAACTCTAAAAGGAAGCTCATACTTAACCTATCCTAACACAGGTGTTTAATAATCTAATCACATATCAAATAATGACAGTACTTTGATAAAACAAACATCAGTTCGCAAGATCTGTCTATTCGTATGTATTGGCGTGTGCGCACGTTTACGATTACATTACGAATAAAAACTTGCTCGATAGTCGACTCTACAATGTTGAACACGAAGATAAACTAACAAACTGGGACTAAAACAGTAATTAAATGTACTGAGATATCTTACTAAATGTTTTTAACCTTTAATAGTACAGTTATGTCCAGTCTAGGAGGGGACGGTTTCGTAATTCGATCGCAACTTAGATTTTCTGTGCTTTATAGCTTATTTTAACTTTAAAAATCATACTCTCTACTTTAGTAGCTTAGGTTTACAATGTCTATCCATGTTCATCTTGACTTATCTCTAGTTAAAATGCTTTTTAATGTTAACTTATCGCTATTATATTTTATATTCAAATTAATTACAGAGAAATCTTTAATAGAATGGTATAAACAGTGAATTTCTTAGAAGTATTAACTTAATTCAAACATTTAATTTAAAACATGAAGATTTATTGAGACTCATCCTAGTCACCATTATTATTATATTAATTTAAATAAATGAACTCTATAATAAACAGTAGTACTTACATATGTAAGTTAGTATATACTAATTAGTTGTAAAAAACCTTAAAATAAATTATGATCTTTTCATTAACTAACCGAAATTAGTTTAGAATTCATTTAAGGTAATCATGCAATTTTAATGCAATGTATATAATTATAAAAAAAAACATTATTAGACTTGTCGGCGTCATCAATACAAGTGCACCTGTGTAATTAACTTTATTAGGGGTAGCAATAACTTAAAGACAGGATTAGTACTAAATTATATGAATTGTTTGATAATGCAACCGTAATTGTAGTTGCAAAAAAACTAGTTGCTTTGGGTAATTTATTCTAACGACATCTGTTAGTATATTTTAAAAATACTAATAACCTAATCAGATTTGGAATTAATATTTAACAATTGTTTTTGAAATTAGCTGTAATTAGTTTTGTAGAAAAGTGAAATTATATCTAATATTAAAAGGCACAGAATTACGTTGTTACGTTGCTCTAAGATCGTATAAACAGCTACTCATTTTTATTACGCCGTAATATTTATGTATACATGTTTTGTTGCTCGGAAAAGTCAATGGCTTTGACATAAGTATAGTTTAAGTTTAAAACTTATTCAGATTATTTTTTGATCTTAAATGTTAATAATATTTTATTATTAATATGTTTGTTAAACATACAATATAGAACTAAAATTATATGCTTCATTAAAACACATACATCCAACTTACGCCAAGTATAAATAACCAGCTTTAAATAGCATAATGAATAATAATAATTGATTATCAATATAATCGTAATTGTATATTTTATCTGACTAATAATAGACAAACATATGAAGGAACTGTATCAGGTCAACGATATATTTTTCCCGGAAGTTACAAATTAACTTCACCATCTGAGTGACGCCATTGATTGATATCAAATCCGTACGACTCGGAAAATATTCCGTAGGCTCTCGAAAAACCCACACTAGTTCCGGTAAAGGCAAAAAACATCAGGTTTAGGTTCAGGCCCGTAGATAGGAACTGCAGTCTTATTGAAGGTTACGTTAAATTACTGTATGTTATATACACAATTAATTCTTTATAAAACAAACCTTTGTTCGCACATGTTTTTCGTTAATATGATTATTGGTAGATACGTTTGTTTAAACGTTAAACTACTACAATATTGGGAAAATTAAATAATAAACATTAAAGACCAATGAATGTAAGAAAGTTAATAGAATATCCCTCTACGCTTGTTTTACAATTTATTTCATACTAGCTTTCGCCCGCGACTCTGTCTGCGTGGAATGGAAGAAAAACCAACAAATGTAACCGTGTTCTTCCAGACTATGATCTACATCTATGCCAAATTTAATCGAGATCCGTTGAGCATTTTAGGCTACAAACTCATTCATCCAACTTTCTTATTTGTAATGTTTGTAAGATTTGAATTAATGTTATAAAATGATTCTGATTAAGTCTGTCACAGTCTAGGTGTGATAGTGTACTCGAAAGTGTTCGATCTGATAAGTACAAAAAGTAGTCAAGCTAAATTCGGTTTAATTAATTACATAAAAACTGTCACAACTCTAAAGTATCTGTGTATTGCCATTAACGCCACCTATTTGACCGTAAACAGACCGATATAAATGTTAATGTTAATTTCCTGTATTGGGGAAATATTTGTGCTTTATCGGGAGTAAAGAGCATGAGGAAACTGACATTATAATAACATCTATTCATCTGCCTTTTATCTCCTATTACTGGTAATCATTGCTGTTGTATCTACTCTATATTGTATCTTTTTTCTCTCTTAAAATACCATCATGTTCTAAAAATCCGTTTAAAAAGTTGTTATTCAAAGAATATAATATCTGTTGTTATCTTATTAAATTTAATTCTGGCGAAATTAGCACATTGCTCTTTTCCATAATTTCTAAGCGGACGGGATCGAAGTCTACTTAGATGCGCCATTACCATTTAGAGTGATTTTCATTTAATGATGAGTGTATCAATCGCGTGTCTCGCCGTACAACGTGGTGCACGCGTCTCCGAGCGATAATGGACCTTATTATACGCCGTCAAATTTTACGATCCTTCGGTTGTTAGTCGATACCAACAAATAAATAAAACGACTCAAGGCAAATCTTTGTTATGGCTAAATGAAACAATTTATTACGTCACTCAAGCGGCTTGTTCTAACGATAAAGAATAACTTCTTTAATAAAAGATTTATCTTAAGAAACCGACCAAAATCTTCTCTTCATTCTTAACTTTTTTAACTGGATCATATTGGAAATTTACATAATGATTGCGCAGGCGCCGACCGCGTCGATGGATCGAACGGTGCGAAGTTTTCTCGGTTTTCGAGCCGAAATTCTAGTTAGCGAGCGCGCGATTTCTTTTTAAAAAGGTTAACAAGGTGCTCTCGTTTGGGTCGTTTTTCGTGGCGCGCTGCCTCCTTTTGTGTACGAGCGAGCTGTTAAAAAATAAACGAATTCTTTGTTTCTCGGGTAGTCGGACCGACCTCCGACGCGGTCCCTACTTTTTTATGCCCCCTTATAACCTGTGTATTACCTACGTGTAGGTATCTACGGTTTTTATGGTCCTCGGTCAGATCTTCAATGGGCTAAGGAATTCGATCGAGTCTCCACTTTGTTCATATTATGGTTTTTGTTGCGATCGTAATTACTGATCTTTTATGTACGTCGCTTTATGAAACTGAATCGTTTTTCGATTATAAATTACTTTCGGACCCATTAATTGAATTAATATAGTTATTTTTATGTTCTTACATTATTTGTTCTTAAGACACAATGTCTAATTAGGTCTACAGTTGCGAGACAATGTCATCGATTGTGTTTTTGCGATATGTTCAAATATGTTTTTCAAAAATGAAGAAATATTTGCGGCTCTCACGGTGACTCCACGTCTTTTTACGAGCTGACCTGTTGTTTTTTTTTTTAGTTGAACTTTTGACGGCGGTCTCGCGGTTGCTTGCTTTCGACCGACGCACTAATAAAATGTTATGATCGTGTGTTTAACGCGTGTTGTGTGTCGGTCGGGCCTCCTTTTGACATGATCGTTATTGCCCGACTCCGCCTTGCGGTCGCCTTTTGTGTTCCAACTGTAACGACGTTGTTATCGTGTCAATTAAACGATACAACCTTCACGACCGAATCTCGTCTAGTTAAATCACCGCAGTCGATGACCATAATTCATTTACGCGAACGATCTTGGGTTTCGGATGCGTACGAGACGAAAAGGGTTATATCGATGTCCTTATCCGACATCTAACAGGGGCGTGAGATAATCAGGATCCGTTCACTGGCCTTAGTTAAATAATAAGCGGCACCGAGCCCTATAACTAAATTACTTTTTTATTTGAGGCGGCGCTGCGCCCCGGGGCTAAGGAGCAAAATCGCTGCAAAACGGGCTAACGAGACATAACAGGAAAAAAAGGCACGCATACAATTTTCGTACGGTAGGCGAAACATGGACAGATTTATCTGATTTACAAAATTGCGAATTACCGGAAGATAAAAAATGCATACGTAATATATGGTGATGTAAGGTATGTCGATTACTGTGCGTTCCTTAAATATAATACTAGTAACGTGTTTACAAGGATGCTGCAGTGAAATGATCGTAACGGTCTACCTACGTTACAACAAACTGTGTAAAATTTTGTACCGTGAGTCACGTCCACCAGACATAATATATATGATTCATGCATTATGTCTAAATAGTAGCACTTGTACGAGCTCACTTCTTCACATGGAAACTGGTTGTTTGTACTTACAGTAGCAGCCTCACCAAAGTACTTCGCAGTTAATTATTAAAATTAACTTTCAAAATTTAATTGATGAAGTTATTAATGTCTGTAATAAGGTCCATTGTATAGCGTATATTTTTTTGTTTGTAAACTCACCCGTGAAGTGAGATGCAATCAAAGTATTTAATGTTCTAATACGTATTCAATTTCCTTTGTTACGATAGAAAGTAAGGTCAGTTACGTTTTCACGCGTGTAAACTTTAATACGAGGTGTTTTCTTTACAGACAAAATCTTTAAAGTTCAATATTACTTTTTTTTTTTTCATTATAACTTTCTAAACTGATTTCACTCAAGCTAAAGTTTGCATCGCAATCATAAATACTGTACGTTTAAGTATCTACGGGTCAATAATATTTCTAGATTTAGTTCCTAATGCTATGTCCTATTTAGAGAATTATTTTGGATGAAATTTTAAAAATATTGTCAAGGCCAGTCTGATGTCGTTATAATTGAAAAGTAAAAAACGGGGAGCCATAAAATATTTATTTTATTTAAACACAATCAAATGTTAGACGAAAAAATTGCGATACATAAGTAACAAATGTTAACGTTATTTCCTAGTCATAAAAGTCGTGTGAACTTATTTTTTTAAATTAAAATCGATACAGCATTTGATATCGGAACTATGTCCGGTCGGATGGCGTCCACCGTTAAAATTTTACCGCATTAGTGATTCACTTAGGTTCACCGGACAATTAGCAAAGGCTGTCCACCTCTGGGCCGCGATGTATTTATTCATCGGATGTTCAACGATTACCATAATCGATAGCATCGCGCGACTCGCATACGAACTCGCTCCATTGACGTTTCCATTGACGAGATGCAACGTATTTTCATACGAGCCACGCGTCCTACGTAACAATTTCATAAGATACTATTCCTATAAGCGCTTGTTCTGTTACTGTTATTACGGTAAAATGACACGAGCGTAATAATATGTTTGACATACATTAACTGTTTTATACGACAACTATAAAATCATAACATCTGTTAGGTGCAAGCTACAAATATAATGGCAGACATTATGAACCGCAATTGTTATCGTAAAATAACAGTTATTTGAAAATAAAAATACAACTAAAATATCTAGATTCATATTTGATTTCTATTACTAAAACGCTTTATTTAATTTTTTCTAAATTAAAATTTATTACATTGAAAAATATGCATCACTCACAAAAAACAAAAAGAAAACCCAATTTCTTTTGATTTAACTATTAATAAAATAGCATTAAAGCGATAGTAGTATACTAGTGTCTCTTTGCGTACTAAAGCAATTACAATATACCAAAATATGTTGATCCTCAGGATACGTCAAAGTTTGTGCGACGGTGTGCCTGTTGCTGCTGGCCGGGCTGCCCGCGCAGTGCTCGGCGGCGCCGCGCAGCATGGAGCGCACACGACGCGCCGCGGACGCGCAAGAGAACGAACTCTGGGCGAATCCTTGCGACTACAACACAGAACAAACTAACGTAAGTACACTCTATCGATTTATTCGTAACAAATATATTTTTTAAATTAAAGAATCATGTCAAAATCTTCGTAAAGCTTTTGTTACAATAAAAAAATCCTGTCATAAAAAAGTCGTACAGTAAATTTACTAAATGATCTTAAAAATACTCGATACAAACATCGACTGAATTTTAATCGAATCTTTTGTTTCCTTCCAGTCAAAACCGCCTTTAAATTACTCGCCGAAACTTGTAAAGAATGTCGCTTTGCAAGCAAGAAACTTACTCAGAACCACGGCGGAGTACAAAGATAAATTCGTAAGTCTGATTTTTATTATTGACCGACGACGTGAAGAATCTTTCTTCGCTTTCATTGACGGAGCCGACGACGGGCGGCGGCGGAGGGCGGCGGGCGGCGGGCGGCGAGACGTAGTATTCGCGCCGCATCGATATGCCCGCCGCGTCGCTCTAAATGAACGGACGCAGCCTGCTATAGCCGGCCAATACCGATACTGCTTTAAACTGACCACATCAATACATACCTACTCAAACGTTTAGTACGATTTTATCGATTTATGAATGAAATTCCTTTTAACTACTGTATTCTGCCAATCATTTTATTGATGAACTTGATTCATTCAGATCATCATTATTAAACAGCGACCCATCTTGTTTCGTAAGACTCCTGTTCTCTCGAGTTTTCATCCATTAGTGATTCTCGACGTGCACGTTTTTAGTGTTGATTTCTCACCGCGTCGAGCGTCGGGCGCAGGAGAGATTGCATCGGCACAGGCGCCGCCGGTTTCGCGGCTCCACGTCCGGCCGCGGCTTCCTCTCTTTTAATTATAATTTTGCACTGCGTTTATGTGACGCCATTGATGCGGCAGCGAGGTGACCGCTTAAATGTTTTCAGCAGCTTGCAATTACAGTTTTGTTATCACAAGAATTGGCTCGCATAAAGAACTAATATAACGAAGCGCGAAAACCGATAAATCAACGCCTCGCGTGTATAGAAGAAGCATGAGTCGTAAGAACAGTAAATAATAAGAAAACTCCAACGTACCGATCCTGAGAGTATAATAATATTTCCGAATCGGAAGTAAGGTGGCTTGATCGACGAGCAATAATGCGATGTCGCTGTCGCGCCTCGAATCATTTATGGATGACTCCTCACTATTGTATTTAGCGTCGTTCGGACTGCGAGCGTCACGACTAGGCTTGTATACATTTCGGTTGGAAACGACTGTGCGAGTGAGTCGCGTGGAAGCGAAGGGGCGATGGATGTGGAACGCCGGTGGCGTCTCGTCGAAATTCGTGCAGTGGTGCGTCGCGAGGTTTGCGCATGAGGTACGGTGGCATTTGTAATAGGCTCGGCGGTCGTAACGACGGCGACGTCCTGTCCGCTCGCCGCTGCCTCCGCCTCGTAAAATGACATTATCGACGCACAGTAGCCGGAACGGAGTACAGGACGATGCGCGTACGCATCGCATACTGATTGCGCATTAGTATTGCGCTACACACCTGCCCGACCATTTTTTTCTGTCTCTCCCCTTAATGTCGGTCATTCGTTACTAATGTATCATATTTATTGCGATTCGGACAAAGCTCGCAGGCGATGAACCTCCATTGTGATATACCATCGCCCCGCTCGCCAAGGACGCTTTGTTCCGCGTACATTTCCCAATTTGAACGATACAATATACGTATTAATAATTATTTAATTCAACCTTATTACATCACTCTTCGTTACAAAGACAACGAGTGTAAATAAACAGCAACAATGTAGGGTATATAAAGATAAGATCCAAATTATTTGAGGTATCACATCCGTCGTCAAGTCATTCCTAAATAATAACTGGTCGCCATTACGGAGAACGCAATAACAAATTCAACGAACCCTACCGGTAGTGTGTGACTCCGCACTGACCACCGTGTGAATGCGACGCGAGGTGAACCTCTCGGAGGCCGCTGTCAAAATATTATCACATCAAGACTTAAACTTTGGAATTACTCTGATATCCATCAAAAGACTTTCGTGGTCGTCGCATTATAGAGCGCGCGGTGCGGGAGCGATGCGCGCGCCGGCCTCGCTTATCGTATCATAGTAACTAGATATACATAAACGTTGAATTATACGCCGGCTATAATATGTACATACTTAGCGATAGCGCTGTTCACACGGGCGACAGGCTGTCTGCGGCGTCGGTTGGAGTGAGCATGTGTGTTGTAAACATATCGAGCGGCGCGCGTGTGTGCCTGTTTATTTGATAAGCTTCCGATGTTTCGAGCTAGGTATCCGGACGCAATGTCATCGGATTTCTGAGCTCGCCGCCCACCCACGACATCACCGAACGCGGTCTGGCTACTCTCGGATGTCTTACTAATCATTATCAGAAATAATACTTTCATACTGACTTATTGCTTGTAATTAATATATCATTCACACTCTTATTAAACGGATAAACAGCGACATATTGGACTTTAGCTACCGTAACAAGCTACCTGTATTACTTTACTATATTTAAATATCTAGTTGTAACATTCATTGACTTAGTAGCTTGTATAATGTTATAATTAGCTTAGTTATAGAACGGTTATTAAAATTAATACGGTATAGTGCTATCGATATGGACGAATAGATAAATCGTTTCGGATATGGTATAATGGACCGGACGAACACCTGTGTTTTTTACGTAGCTTGCTAATGAATTATTTTACGTCTCAAAATATGGCCGATCGAGCATTGTATTATATTAATTAACACTCGAAAACAATACAATTATTATATAGGAGCTTTGAAAAATTATTGTATTTTTGCTGATTAATACACGAAGACGTGTTTAAATTATATTAGGGTTTAACGTTTTTCAATATGTTTTTTATCAATGTTTTCTACATTAACACGTAACATTCGTAAGCATTGTAACATCGCTTGCAAAAGTTCTAATTACAAGAAGGATTTTGGCAATTTACTATACAAAACTCTTCCAATAATTCTTATCATGCCACCGTTTTCATGTTTCCCAATGCGTATGGAACCTTAACAACGTTTGGTCATAAATTTCGGGTGAATCACGAACATTGCGTCGATTTCGAGATAAGGATATTTCAAAAGGCGTCGATTTTCGACTGTTTGTCACGATTTTTTTTGGCTTTAATTAGTCGCATTGTTATATAACTACACGGCTATACTACGTATCGATACGTAAGGGACAATCTGTTGCATTACTATTGCATCTGCCACCGTCTGATGCGATCATACACGGGTTTTTAAACTCTACTGGTTCAATTTTAAAGTTGTTTTTTGTATAAGTACCATGGGTCACGTATAGCTTGGGCGTAGTGTCAAATTTTAATGTCGAAATTGTTTGTTACGTGACATGTCGGTGGTGGTCAGGCCTCCGGTTTCGATCTCATCTTTCACACGACCTTGGGTGACATTAAATTATTCGCCGATCGTACTGACGGTAAATTTCGACGTATTATCCTATCTAATTATGAACGGTATATCTTTGCATGCTTTGCTCTAGACATGAAGATGTAATGTGCCCTTCTCAAATTTAATTCGATGATTTATGACATTCAAATTAAGATTGCCAAATTTAGACTTATTGAATAAAATAATAATTAAAGAAAAACAATCAAACTAAAGTTTAAGTCGTAAAATAAATTACATACCTTGATGTTCTGTAGACCTCGTGTAACATAAAACGATAGTAAACTGAATGCTGGTGAGATTCCCTCCGGTTCTATATTTATAGCAGTTTTGAATCTAATACAAGACACGATCACCATTTTCCTTTCAATTGAAACTCTTTCCATGAAAACCAATCAACGCATTACATGAACTAGATCAATTCTTCTTTCAAAGAATTCAACGGGACTAGCTGCTTCACAATACCGATTCATAATACTGTACACATCGTATAATAGACCTTAGATTATTTTGTACAATAAAGCAAAATAATTATAAAACTAGGACAAAAGTAAAAAATAACATTTGTTTCAATAAAATGTTTATCACAAAATTGTAGTCTAACAATATGAGTAGGTATGGATTGCGTTACATAACTGGTCAGGCTTGGATTCAAATACTTCTGAACTTTTATCTAAAAATTTTATAGTTATTTGTAACGTTGTGTTGTTTGCAGGCGTCAAAGTTGCACAGCTACGATAGTTACGAGAGGCTGCTGCAGGAGTGGACCGAGTACGAGTGGCTGCGCAAGTTCCCCGGTTTTGTGGAGGATGTGCTGCCCAAGGGAAAGACACTCAACAAGCCCATACCCGAAGAGAAGATGAACGAATTGATGGTGAGTATCTTATAACCTAATGTGGATATTTACTTGCCCTAACTTCTTATTGATTCTTTAAAATAAAAAATGTAATATTTCAAAAATGCTTATCTGAATTTGATTGACCTTGTTTATATCGTCTTATGTTTGATTCTGTATCAATCGAGTGTCGACAAATCCGCTGATGCCAAAACGTGCATCCTCGTGTGTTTTTTAATCGATTTCAAAGAAGCGACATCGTCGGTGGCTCTCATTGTTGTTAGCCGACAATCGTTTACGTGAGAACACAATGGTTTTGCAATGTGGACGTTTAAATCGCAGGCCTAATCTTTTGATATTATATCGATTTTATAATGCATACGTTACCTTAATGATTTGATACAGTCTATAGGTTTGTTAGGACTTCTCCTTGTAAAATACCTATTTAATAACATATATCATAAATAACCTATAAACAAATTATGTAACATCATCATCCTTGTCTTTATTCCACCGGTATAACTTATGTCAGAATAATTTCTACATCTATTATTTTAAGTGACAAAGAAAGTAATCATAAAATTCATTAAAGTAATGAAAGTCTTTTTTCTTCTCAGGGTCATATTGAAGATATATTGCCGCCAATGTACAAAGGACTGAAGATGGTCCTCGCAGGGCTGCACGGTATCGACAAAGAGGTCTTTAATGACAACATCGTCGCCGATGCCAGTCTGAAGGATAACATCAATCACACTATGCACAACGTCAGGGGAGTTCTCTGCTTGTTCAGCGTAAGTATTCACAACAAATCCTTCAATATCTTCTAGGAAAACTTGTTTAATAATTGAAGAAATGTAACAATTAAATCTAATTTGGGTCTATTTTGATAGTTATGAAAAAAGTTTGTCCTTCACATATACAGAAGAAACAAAATCAATAACCAGTATGTTCCATTTTATTTAATATTATCTATATGTTTAAACATTTATTTTCTTTTTTGCAGGAAGTGATGAAGTCTTTTAAATTAGAGATACTGCCTCTACCAAACGAGGAGCTCCCCAATTTCAAGACTGAGGATAAATTGACGGTCGCCCTCCTTATATACCGAGATACTCTCAACTATTTGGACTATCTGGCGCAGGTGTTCCAGAAGATGTACGATTCAAAGGTCACTCCGAAGGCGTAAGCTTGGTGGTGTTACTAAACGAGTGAGACACGAAGACCGCTCAATTGTGCGGGTCTGCTGCTCGACGACTCGACCAGCGTTTAGGACGCCTACATAATTATTGGTGCTTTTGTTATGGACTTAGCGTGACATTGATGAGTTACGCAGCGCTCTCAGGCGGCTAGCTCCGGCGGAGACTCCTCCTAGTTCAATTGTTTGCATATTTGGCTGTTGATACGTAGTAGAAAAATGACTTTGCCATTACATTGCCATTTTGGTCTAGAACGAATTAGTTCCTTTTATTTTTTTGTGTAAATAGTGACGAATTTAAAATGTATTATTTATTGTTTAACAGACGACATTCTAAATTTTCCGATATCCTAGTCAAGGTCTTAACTTATTTATTTCTTGCTTTCTCTCCACTTTAGTTTCGATTACTTTGTAAAAGGTACTATTAATATTAGGTTTGTTTAGTATTAAATTCCATTCCACCAAACTTGATGGACTAATGTTCGATGTTAGTAAATTATTGAGTTGTGTCGTGTTGCGGTCGCTCGTTCTCGGTGAGATGAGTTTGTTTGATAGATATATTTCTTGCGCGTCCGCTTCTGACTGCGCTTGAGGCTGCGAATGATTAATTTAATGTAAATTGTAATTCCTAGTTTCTTTAATTTTACTTGACTCTTTGTTAACTATTTATACTACTGTTAAATAAATCCAATGGAATATGACTAGCTTTAATAGAGCTGTTAATTATATTATTGTAAAGTACAGAGCCAGTGTATTTATAACTTAATCATTATTTGTATAGTTCAAATAGTATTTATAACTGGAGCAAACATACTCCATATGTTTGTCAAATTAAATTATTATTTCATTTAATTGATTTCATTTGTTTTCTTTCATTACCTTTTCTATTGGACTATGTTTTTCCACACAGTGTTAGGTTTACTAGAAGATGACAATTTAAGAGGTATAGTATACGTACAAAGGGATAAATTTTCTATTAGTTCGAACAGTAAGTAAAATAAAACCTTACTCGACTCTATTTCCTATGAAATTAATTATTAGACATCAAACTTAAGCCAGATAACTACTTTAATCGTACTAATATTATGAATGCGAAAGTTTAGATGATAGTTTGAAGTCTAAACTGCTGAAAGGATCTCGATGAAATATGCCATAGATATAGAGGATAGTCTGAAAGAACACATAAGCTACTTACTTTTCTTTTTTAATTACACGCGGACGGAATCGCGGGTGAAAGCTAGTTAATTTATAAAGAAACTATAGCATTGCATCATCTAAAAAAATGTATCCTCTATTGTTCTACAATAATCTAAAATACCACACTTTGCAATTTTATTTATTCAAAAGTTGTTTGAGTATAGTCCTAGAACGACCACCCTACTGCAAGCCTGTTCCCATGAGTCGGGACTGGAAACAATTTCAAATCTTTACACAAGATATTCACAAAGCGACGCATATTTGCGTTGGTGACTGTCGCCCCGACGAATTAGAGCGGGTGGCTACGGCACCTCTAAAAATAGTAAAAATACTCACGAAATTCCGAAACCTATTAACATACATTCTACTTTAACATATTTCATTAAGAATCAAATTTGTGTAACTTTTATTTGTTGGACTATAATAGTGCTGCTTCTGCAAGAGGTTGCGCCGATCAAACGTTAGGCCGCCATATTTGTCTGATAAATTAGTGATGTTCAGTTGTCGCCGGGAGTCCTCAAGGTGCTAAGTTAGTTTTGTTGATTAGTCGGAAGACCAAAAAGTGCATTGGGTTTGACCTCCTACTTCGATAACGATATTTTCTATAAGTGGGGCAAAATACCTACGCTATAAATGTTATATATTATAAACTTAAGAATCAAATTAGGAAAAACTTCTTACAAAATTTAAAAGAAGATAACACCTCAAATTTGCGTGAATTCCTACTATAATACTCTAACTAAGATTATCATTTCGAAAGTTTATGTAGATGGATGGACATTCGATAGTATCTCCATGATTGTTACACGGGTCTCTAAGAAATTTGGCACAGATGTAGAACATAGTCTTAAAGGGCACATATCCTATCTACGACGTTTTTTTAACACCGCTCGGAAGAAATCGCGGGCGAAAGCTAGTTGTATTACATAACAAACGAAAAATCATTTGTAGGATTAACATCACTCATACCTTATTCTCATCCCATATCCTCCGACCGTTACAGCGCGGAGCGTGTCGCGACCTCGTCACTGCGAAGCACATATTTGCATATTAATAACAAGCAAAGCGTATGTAGCTTGACCTACCGCAATGTTTATTTATTAATATCCAGATAATTATTGCTTACTAGCTGTTGCTCGCGACTTCGCCCGCGTGAAACTAAAAAATATAATAATAAATAATATAGCCTATGTTGCTCACAGCTAACGAAGCTTTCTAATGGTGAAAGAATTTCTAAATTCGGCCCCGTAGTTTTTGAGTTATTTCAATACATACTAAAATCCAAAAATCCAAATCTTTCCTCTTTATAATATTAGTATAGATAAACAAATGGAAACAATTATATTGCTATAGCACGTGTTTGATTTTCAAGCTATTAATTAGCTAAATCATCACCATCACTAACCCATTATCATCACTACATCGATTCAAATGCACACATTCGAGTGTAGTGATTGCGAAAATAACACTGCAATTATTTTTAGTTTCTATTTGTACATCATATCTATAGTCAATTCATGGCTCAGATAAAACTGATGTTAAGGTTTTGCACTGTTTTTAATAGGGCAAGATATCAAACTAGATTTATTTCGTATACAATTCTTTCCCCTCACAAAACTCATTTAACTCGAGGATGTGAGAACACACTTGATCACGAATCATCTAAGATCTATGTGAACTGGATCTTCATATAAATATGTCGTCTCGTTATCGATAAAGTACCCATTTGTCGACTCGAAATGCTTCTTCATCTCAGCGTACCTTAAAAAGCACAAAATATTTTCACATTCGTTTAACGATCGTCGGCGAGTCACAATGGCGTTTAGGGCGCACCGAACGCGCTTGCACTCTTTATCTCACTCACGTTCCCTTGTTTTATTTATTAGAAAGATTTATTATTTACCGCGGGGCTCACACACGGCGTGTCACGAATCTGGGACGAAAAAAGAGGGTATGTTAATGCGCTACCTCTCGCACGTGACAATCTTTTTTTTAATCAACCGTTTTGCCTGTGAATCAACTCTTTAAGAACCGTACGGATATATCTTGTCCATTGATCTTGTCCACTTCCTACACAGTATCAATGTTAACAACGCGCCGCCGACCACCGTGTCGAATGTAATTATTCAATACCAATACATAATAAAATACTAAGAGAAGAGAAGAAGCACCAATAGCCTAGTAGGTAAAGGTCCATCTGACATAGTCGAGGGTTCCAATCCCACTTTTTAACTATTGTCGTAAGCTATAACATTCTGACCCAAACCTAGAGCTTAGTTGGAATTGTACAAGAACTTGTGCTAATCATAAAATAAAAAAATACATTTAAGAAAAAAAATCAATATATTGCGCAAATAAAAAAAAAGCTCTAAAAGTAATCTTGTCGTCTAAAACGGTAATGCGCAAAATTTTTTGCACTCATAATCCTTACCCACGTCACGAAATTTTCCCACGACGCTTATGAGCTATTTAAAAAGGTAAAAAACGGGTAGATCATGATTGAAATCATACTTGACCTGCGCCAAACCACAAGTCTGCCGTGACCGAGTAGGCAAACACTCACAAAAGAGAAGACAGTGATGGCCAACAATCCTTGTTTGACATTATCTGTGTACTTTGCAAGCCCTCAGAACAAACAAACGGACATAAGCGCTCAACGATACACTGAAGTCAAAATTAAATTGAGTAGTTACTGATTTTCTATATTCATATTTAACAATTAAACTTTATTTTTTTTTAAATTATCTAATTTTGTAAGCTTCATTTTTAAAATACTAACGTTAACGATAGATGTTTTTTTAATAAAAATATTATTCGTAACACTAATGTTTTTCATTTAATTCGACCAATTACGTCTTTTACAACACATACGTAAGATTTTTACAAGATAATCAATTGTTTATGCTTGACAAAAGATTACTATAACAATATTTATCCTGCTAAAATGCATTACATTTAAAAAAAAACGTCTCTACGTAAATGTATCAGAGCTAACCGCTGTGACATTTAGCACTTTAAAGTGGAATTAAATTAAACCCAGACGGGATTGACGAAGGCAATTATTATTTTGTCTCCTAAGGTCATACACGATCCGTTTCAGACGTCCTTGTTTACGTACAGAAATAAAAAGACGTAACCGACATGAGTAACCATGTTGACATATAACGTTTTATCTCGAACATTACAACACTCTCGAAACTATGACAGGAAGTGCGGCGCATACCTTTATCCAGGGCTTGCTAAACGTATGATATTTATCTTATTATAGGCTTAGAAACTTCACCGATAGAGATTAGTTTTTTTTTTTATTTCAATAGCTAAGATTCGATGTAATTCTAGGCTTTCTACCGAAATAATTACCACCTTGTTTAAGCGATTGATTATTGCAGTATGTAATCATTCATTTTATTGCATTCGAACGAAACTCATCTATCTAGTGTTACGGGAAATTAATTTACGAACTTTTGCTCGCGACTAACGCGCCAAATTAAAAACATCCAGCAATATATATACATAAGATATGTTACTCAATGTTAATCTACTTTTCTAATAGTTTATTAACTACAAGCAAAGATACAATCTTTTGTCTTTTTAACATAGCTTTTGAAATGCGTTGTCAAAAGTAGGTATTTTAATAAAATTAGAGCTCCTAAAGTTGAAAACAAGATGTAGTAAAGTTTTAGAGCTGTATCTTTTATTATTATTATTTAATAACAAATTAAAGGTATGAAATCTTTGATCGTAGGCGGTATTAATGTGGTTTCTAACTAAGAAATCTACACAATGTATATATACTGTTAAGTCACAATACAAAAAGAATAAAACAATTGACATTTACTAATGTGCTACAAGAGACGGTAAAAAAGTTTTTAGCTTTTATAAAACAATTATTTGACCCTTTTTTATATGTAATAATGAAATAATTTAAGGTAATCGTGTAACGAATCGTAATCAAAGAACAATTATTAAACACTAGCTGTTGATCGCGACTTTTTTCGCGTGAAATTCAAAATTATAAAAAATTTAGTCTATGTTAATCAAAGATAAATTACTTTCCTAATGGTGAAAGAATTTTTAAATTCAGCCTACGTATTTATAATGTTTATGTCGTAATATTTATTAAGTATACGTGAATCAAATACATACAAAAATACAAATCTTTCCTTTTTATAATATTAGTATATATTTTTTAATATCTTTGTGTCAATAATTAGCAACCCCTGGTTGTGTCTTGTTAGCATTTATTGTGACTAATTACGTAACGGACTTCGATTACATTGAACTCAAATAACGTATATCCTTCTATATATTGTTACAAATTAAAACTATGAACATAAAATTTGCATGTTTTAATTGTGATGAAAAAAAAAAAGTATTGCAAAGGGAGCCCAAGACACATTTTCATAGTTAATTCCATGATATGTTGGCGTCTAAAATTGAGCACTTAAAAAGTTAACTAAATAACAAGTTAAAGGTAAATTCCGATGATAATTTTCCACAATGTTCATAAAATTCCTTGCCAATATCGCCCAGGTATCGATGTCAGTAATTAGTTAATGTTCTCGCTCGTCTCGGATAATTGAGACGGAGCACCAGGATCCCCTCCCCCTGACTAAGTAATATTCCCCCCCACTCTGTGCGAAGATCAACTCCCGGGAATTGGCGGCGGCGAAAAACTCAACCAAAATATTAATGCACAGGTTCTATGATAAGTATTGACTCGCAATGTATACTAAGACTACAACATCTTGATACTTTAATAAAATCCTCGATTTAAAATGTACCCTATTTAAAAGTGCATAAATACTGTGTATAGTATTGTATTTTATCTGTGGTGTGTATTAATATCATAGAAATAAAATGTTTTATTGTTTGATATAGATGAAAGCCGAAACAATTCTTAAAATATATCTTCACAATTTTTTAGTGAGAGAAACTTGGTATTTTTTGGTAACACACATAACATTATATCCTTATACACACAGTGCAATTTATTTTTGTTAATTTCAAATTAAAAATATTGTATCAAGATTGTTTAATCCATGAGTTAGAAGGTGCGCTTCAATAGTCGCACCGGCGGATTAATCAGGAATTGTTTCATTCGCACTTTGCGGTGAAAAATTGTCGCCATCAGCAAACTCGGCGTCTCCTTCTGTCTGTATTTTGGAATCTGGAATTTTGCTTTTGACACAGACACTCCAATTTTATTACATGTATTTATTAAGTTTAACGGTAATTTTTAGGATAACATAAATTGATATTAATTTAGTTAACACTATCTTAATTTCTAATCGTAATAATGTTATAACCCGTATGTACACCCTGTATTGACGGGATGAGCGAACTCACTGAGTTATTGTAAAAAAAAATCTAATCTTACCTACTGTTACCCAAAGTGTTTGGACAAGCCCGCAATTGTGTTTATGGATGCTTTTATTTAATTTTGTATTTTGTACTGTGTGTTTGATACATAAAAAAAAGTTTTCTGAACGATTTTCTTTATTAAATTGAAATATGTTAATTTGTTTTAGATAATGTTTTAATGCAAAATAGATGTGAAAGAAAACAAGAATAGAATGTATCCGTCTCTTGGCTGTACGCTACAGAAATAAATAACTGTAGCAAAGAACAGTCGG
>JAOCNA010000003.1:1956232-1970378 GCA_026546675.1 Papilio helenus
AGATGTAGAGGATAGTCTGGAAGAACACATAGGCTACTCACTTTTGTTTTTTTTTAATTCCACGCGGACGGAGTCGCTGGCAAAAGCTAGTTGTAAATAAAACAAACGTAATAATTACTATATTTATTTGTCAAAGTTTTTCTTACAAGTATAGTACATTTTCCACTTAATTATTTCTACAGTTTAATGATTAAAAAATTAAATACAACGAATTATTATTAAATAATAATGAAAGAATTCTATTCCATGTTATTTACAAAATGCTATGTACATACTTATTTTTAATTAAAATAACATTATTACGTAAATACCTTATAAAGTCTAAAATAACTACAAAGGGTAAGTATTGGGTGCTTTTGTGTACAAATTATTTACAACCCGTGTAAATGTGTACAATATCTTCTTACGTACCTTCATAATGATAAATTAAACTGACCTAGTTCTCATCTAAATTATATTAAAAACATTACGAGTACTTGTTTCAATTTTCAATACAATAAAGTTAACATTTCTTTCATCATGACGAATATATTCGTAAAATCACCGATGGGTAGGAAATTAACGTCCTCGACTATATCGTGAAACATAGTTCAAAAAAAAAATATTGAAAACAACTGTTAATTTTTATTTGTCAAATATAGTCGTTGGATTTACAATCTACAAATAAGCTGTAAAACACAAAGCACTTTAACAGGAAGTTTTATCTGTCAGTTAATTTATTCGTTAGATTTATCGAGAACTTCACTTAGAAATTGTGATTACGGACCTAAGAATTCATTAACTCAAGGATAGTCGATTTTAGAACCAGAAAAACAAAACACTTTCAGGGTCAATACCCAATTGAAGAATCTTTGACAGCAGAAAGTAAAACATTTCTATAGGTGTTCTCTGCTGATACATTTGTCTCTGTTTTTCACAAGGAGAATGAGAGAGACAACAAAATGTTTTCAAGAACGTTTTACCAGCGATAGCCAATGGTAATAGAGAATCCTTTAAAGTGGTTGGTGAGTTTAAATTCTTCTAATTTGTTTTTCGTCTTATGAGTGACCTAAATTTTGTTAACTGCAGTTATTTTAGTATGCATTCATGTTCCTTGTTAATTTTCATTTCCTTAAAAATGTTGATAAAAGTTCTTAACTAATTAAAAGATTTTCTTTGAACTTTAAAATATGACCTAATTGGAAACACTTGAAAATTATAGAAATGTTTGCAAAAAAAAAACTTTACCGGTTTTCGAGTAAATGTTGTTAATTTCCTTCTTAATTTTACTTGCTGCTGTCAAATGTTTTTATACTTTCTATCTTAAATTTAATTATGAATTTACAATTCATAGCCAAAATTAAAATGTATTTATAGAATGCTATGCACCTCAATGAAGTTATATTAAATTCATTATTCGCCCAATTAAGACAATTTTCGCTAATTAATTAAAATCTTAACAGTCAGAACTTTATGCATTAAATAACATTGCAATCTGTAGTAAATTAACTTCATAATATTGTGTTTTAGGTTATTTATCCACAATCATCTGCACAGATATGTACAAAACAAAACTTTAGAAAACTTCATTCCCAGTTGTATCGGTTTCGAAAATATGCACGCATGAACCCGTCAATACCAGAAACTGAAGATGTACACAAGCTTTTAAAGTTTTGTAAATAGCTACATGTTTATGCAGCTGACTGTACTCCTTATACTAGATTATAGTCATCTTACTTTTAAATAATAAAGTTGTTTCAATTTGAAAGGTTGAAAATTCACATCTGCATATCAAAAGTCTTAAACTCTTACACGTGTTACTAAATCCATAGTCAACTATCTTAATTCAAATTTGAAAACGTATTCATAGTTTTATCAATTTTGTATAAGTCGGTATAAATAACTAGTAAGTTATAAACAGATGCAAAATGTGGTAGGAAAATATGCAGTTTTGTTGAAAGGAATTAAGTGTGGCGAAGCGATATAATAATGAAACATAATACTTAAAGAGTTGATCCGCAGTAATCCGACAGATATATTACAAGGCGCAGTCAGATTGTGAACTACCGAAGAACCCTTGTTGTTGGTTAGAGAAAGAGAACCTTGTATTCCGACAAATGATCCAATTAAAGCAAACAACATTGAACCAGTGTACAGAAGACGCATTGGAAATTTTGATTGGAATTAAAAAAAAATGTACATCAATCAAAGATTAGCTTGCCATGAACTAAATTTACCAGGTTTAAAAAAAATTAAAACAAATGGATACATAAATTACCACCGGATTACTAATGATCATAAAACAAGAAGGGATCAGACACTATCTTCTTAATTCCGACGCCTTACTTGATGAAGGCTGAGTTTTGTAACTTTCATCTGAAGCCATCAATGGTACTGGTGTAGAGGGTCGCGATGGTGCAGTAGAGAGAGATGAGCAGGTTCACTGAGAGAGCGCAGGGTGACGCTGTGTTTGCATTCCCATGCTGCATCGCTGCTGGATGTTCTCCTGGGAAGAAACAAAATTTATAGAGGAATGTAGCCAATGTCTAGGAGTTTAGTAAAATCTTATTCGTAATAAAATAGTTTTGATTACTGGAGTAGTTTATTTTATCCGAGAAGAATTAGCACTCTCCCTTATCGCTGATTTTACATCTTTACAGCTGTCAAATCTGAATTCACTACCATCTTACGCATTTCCTCATAAATATAATCCATTCATCCTTTTTGGCCTTCCTTTACATTTGAAGCTACATTTAATTTCAATCTTTTTTGTTTACATGCCATGATCCAAGTTAAATTAATCAGCAATAATATTAATCACATCATTACTTGTACATTTTAAATTAAACACTAATCGAAGTTCCACTTACCGTTAATAACGTGCACATTGACTGACGCTGCTTCGGCCATGGTAGGCACGCAGCTGTAATTGCCGCTGTCACCCGGCGTCAGCTTCTCTATAGTGAGTCGTGACGTCAGCTGCTCCGTCCATTCCGTCTTCAGGCGAATCCGTGGCTCCATCGCGATCTCATTGCCTTCAACCTCCTTATATTCTATTATATTTGATCCTAAAATTTGAATGAATTGAAGTTATTTCTTTAGATATTAGGTTATACACTTTCTTTAGTTATTGCGTCATATTTTTGGATATACTTATTGTAGTATTGAATTATCTCTTTGTATTATATGTATGTTTAATTTTTGAACATTGAACGGCTTGTATAAGTCTAATATCACGATTTTGTGGTGTATGCTTACCCTTATACCAAAATATAGTGCCAAGATCGTGAGGACCCTGGCTGAGTATGCACGTCAAAGAAAGTGCACTGCCAGTCTTCACGTATAAGTCTGCAGGACCAAGGACATGTGCCTTGGCTTCTGTTGAAGATAAAATCATTTAAAATAACATGCTACAGTCATTGTTTTCGTTCAGAATAAACAGGTATTTACTAAACTCTAAACTTTCACTGAAAATGGATGAGATCATGGTCTAGAGCTAGTTTTTTCTTTTTAAAACATTTGAATCTGCTAATCGTTTCAATTCCACATAATGTAAATAACACGTACTATAGCGTATTGATGTTTACAGTAACAAAATATAGTTCCCCTCAGTGATGTTGTACTTTTTGAATGTTTTCATTACATACAAAATACAAATCATTACATTTTATAATATTAGTATAGATAGAGATGAAAGCTACATTTTCTTGAAACAAAAGCAAACTATTAAAGTTATTGTTTTCCAGGGGCGCTAACGTAATAAAACTAGAAGTTGTTTTCGCGTAAGGTTGGAAATTTATATTACTATTGTTTTGTTTTAATTAAATAAATCATAATTAATAAGTTGTTGTTTTGGCTGTTAACTATATCAAATAGCTGTTCGTTTCATTTCATTACTTTTAAAAAGTAATCGTGGAAAAATATAAACTAAGTTTCTTTTCAGCCAGTTCATAAATTTGTAAGATGAAACAGCTAAAGAAAATTACGAAGAAGATTGCCTTGTTTTTCTCCGTCCTCATAAAGCGGTGTTTGTTTGGGTATTAAAATGAAGAAAAAAAAACCATGAAATACTTTCATTTAGGTTGTAAGGACGTATAATATAAGCGAGATAAAACGTAGATATTGTCTGAAGAAAACAAATTTTTGAACCGAGATTTAATCCCGCGAAAGAGAGCAACTTTTATCGCGGCCTTCATTTCGTATTGTCATCGAGCAATTTAATTTGTTTTGTGCTCGTTGAGTCTCTACCTTTGCCTTTTTTTGTTTATTCTAATAACGAATTTATGAAGAAGTCAAAAAAAGTTTATTTATCATCGAATTTATTTTTAGGAACGTCATTTATTGCGACCTCGATATTTGCTAGCACGATTAGATATTAGATTGACAACTTTAAAACTATTGTTAAAAATAGAAAAGAAGGCGAACTTTCAATTGTTTTAGATCAATAAAAATCTCTTGACTTGTCTGCCAAGTTCACTAACCTATAAGAAAATCTTAACGGCTATTGTGTTATCCATAAAATAGCTCTCTGAATAGATATAGTTATAAATATGCTAGAGTAATTGTACAAAATCTTTAACAAAGACTTACCTACGACATTTAGTTGGAATGCCAGTGACATCTTGGGCTCTGTGTTCACTTGGCATTCGTAAATGCCCGCATCTCGTTCCTGAGGGAATTTGATTTGGAGCGTCCAGTTTTCTGATTTATCAGGTCTGATAACCTAGAACAAAATGATGTTAGGGCATTCGTTATTTCGATCTTACTTTGGAATTGTATTGTTATTGGAAGTTGGGTGTGATACTTTTTAATAATTATTTGAAGTGTTTGATTTGTTATAGCGGTCTCACTTTTTTGTAATATTTTTACTTGACAATGGATTCGAAAAGTATAACGCTCTAGTTTGTGGTTAATATCTTCTGTTAATCATTAATTGTAATAATTTTGATAAGAACAATTTATTTTTATCTGGAAGATTACAAATATTTGGTATAATATTTATGTATTTTATTGTTTATTATTTAAGTAAATTATTTATCTATTTTATTTTATTTTATTTATATATAAAGCCAGCCAGACGGAGACAAATAATTTATAAAAGAAAATAATTATAAATCTTTTTACTTACCGTTGTGTCTTGTTTGAGTTATGAATCCCTACGTATTGTAAGACACTATGGTATTGAGACAGGCTTGCGGCGTAACAAGAACCAACCGCAATGTTAAAATGTCGCGGTCAATAATTAACATATAGGTTTTATAACATAATCAAGATATTATATTTGCGGAATTATAATAAAGATTAAAGACACATTATTAAAGTCTACTCTTGTACTTTGTTAGTTAACTTTATGTAGAAATTGACCATTGCTGGGTGAAATATATTTGGCGAAAAACAAGGACTATATTCGTAACTGCACGTCTTTTCCTGATATCATCTTATTAAATTTTTAACGCAATATTACAATTGGTTTATGTTAAAAGAATAGTAAATTTGTGAATTTAACGAAAATTACTTTTGATATCTGTAAAATAGATAATGTAAACATATAATAAACAAGATTATATAGTTAACTCAATTATTTACTAGTTTTTAATAGTGAAGTTAGATTACATTACGAAAATCGAGTGAGGAAATCACGTAATAAACTTTAATAGAAGACATAAATTTCATATCAAATTTGTATTTGATTCTAAATAGTTTATTAAACGGCATATTTGGGTATTTGATACCGATATTTTAATATGCGGCAAATAAATCAGAATTTGTGACCGCGCCCGCTTTATACGTGACCGGAATGCATTTGGGGCTACGTGGTGTCAACGATGTAGTAAAAGGATTAATTCGCTAAACATCGGAATAAAATTATTAACTTCCTACTCTTTCACTTAATAATAGAGACAGTAATAGGGTCTTTTAAACTTTATCGACAATGGCAACTTACTGCTAAAACGCAAGTGTTCCTTAAGTTATTTCGTTCGCTGTATTAAAGCACACCCTTATCCTATTCTCTTCTAACTTCTTAAATTAATTTGCTACAAGAAAAACTTTTTATTAGTTTGGTTTTAATAACTACAAATTAAACCATTTTAGCCGACGTAGTGGCATTACAACCGTTGCAAGGTTCATCATGTCCTAAAAAAAACACAAATGAAACGATGTAATGACGTAAATTATGTTCCTTAATATTAGTTTTTCCTGCTTGAACGTAAATGCATACTATCCGCACGCCACAGCTTTATCGAAGGGCATATTTAAATTTCTATTTGCAATTATATCGCGACCCGGCTCGCTTCTATCGAAATGGTTATCGACTGACGTCAGCAATGATGCAATCTGGCTCACATCAATCGTGTCCCGTCAAACGGATCACGTTCATACACATATAGGACGATCTACATCATCGGAATGGACTCCTGTGATTCGGATTAGCGAATAACTTAAGGTTACGTCATTATATCGGGCCATAGATCAGAGATGTTGGTGTTGTATTAACTTGTGCGTAGCCATTTTAGATACCTTTAAACTTTGGACCCATCAGCCATCTATCTAAAACCAATGATATTACCTGTATTAGTCAAATTCTTGTTTGTAAACAAAAAATATAGTCGTACTACTACTACTAGTAAACATAGTCGACATCGTCCGCATGGAATAAAAAAAAAACAAAAGTAAGCCTATGTGTTCTTCCACGCTATCCTTTACATCTATGCCTAATTTCATCGAGAACCGTACAGCAGTTTAGGCTTGAATCTCTAACAAACACTAATCCATACGTCTAAACTTTCGCATTTGTAATATTAGTAGGATAATGCCGATTTGATCAATTACACTTTTGTAGTTATTATAGTTTAATAAGCAATAAGTTGTTCTTAACTCAATAAGCCTTAATTCCATATGAATATTTTCAATAAAGCCGACGTACATTTGTAATAAGTATGTAACAGCAAAAACCACGTATCGGAAACAGAAAATAATTGCTGTAATATTCCCAACGACAGAGTCAATTCAGAAAATTAATGCTTGCAAGTAATTTCTTGTGCGAAATAGCTTTTAACTCGTCTCTCCTCAACGCTTCACTACGGCGATTTCATCATAATGAATAATATTCTGTATTCATTTTACGAACAATTTCTCATCTGTTTATGTGAATACAGAAAACAAATAGAAACTTACATATTAAGTAATTTAGACTAGTCTGTGCCTAACCCTTTGGGTTACGGTCGTGAGTTATATTGATGCGACAAAGTTAAATAACGTTAATTTTTTGACGATCAATTAATAATAAAATAAAACAATTGACAATATCGTTTTTATTTTCGACGATTGAATCCCAGTGCTAACTTCGTTATTATTTCAAATAACTTTTGAACTATCGTACCTTTATTTAGGTAGCGTATATTTGTTCGAGCCAAGAGTGGGCTGATCTAATACCTTAACAATGACTGCCAGACGTATACTAGGACCAAGGCATCTTGACCTTTTATCTAATAAATGAATTGTTTTTATAAATAATTAAAATGTTTTGGAACGTTAATAATATC
Source organism: Papilio helenus (assembly GCA_026546675.1). Classification (NCBI taxonomy): domain Eukaryota; kingdom Metazoa; phylum Arthropoda; class Insecta; order Lepidoptera; family Papilionidae; genus Papilio; species Papilio helenus. The sequence continues at coordinate 1,963,756 of JAOCNA010000003.1, forward strand.
TATGTTAGCTATCAAATAGCGGTAAATCAAACACAATTATTCTATTAGTGTTTACAGTTATTTTGTTGGTGTAATTATAAAATCTTTGAGCTTTACATACAGAAAAAAGGTAGTTACTTTTTTATTTGCCTATTTATTCTCCATTTGCTGGCTAATAGGTTATGGTGTTGAATAAAAATCAAATATTTCGCTTTTTAATTTTATTCCCTTCACAAGTATTCAATTAACGATAGTATATTGCTGCGTTTTCTATGATACTCATTTTTATAAGGCTTCTTGTGATAACATTATGTTTGTATATCTTTTGTTGATGGATTACATCAACATTTACGTCGTGAAACAGATATTGCTTAAGTACACGATAGTGTCCAATAAATCTATGTAGTTAAAGCTCTAGCACGGAAATTTTAAATGTAATTCAACTGTAATATATTTAACACGGACGACAACTTGACAAATCCAGAAATAGTTAACTCACAAAACAAATGAATATTCAAAGACTATTATACAAGTGGCGTACAAATATGAAACTCCATTCACTCAAAGCAGCAACAAGAGCACGCGACGTCGCAACATGAATATGAAGATGAAATAAATCAAACAATCGCCTCAATAAAGTCGACCGCAAGGGCCAAGACCGGTTAAGGTCGGTATAGATACCCGCTCGTACACACCGAGAATAGTTAAACATTGAGCCTCCGCAATTCTGTGTATCCGATCGTTGTGACATTAAACCTACCTCATTATCACACATTACCTCATGCAATCGTCTGTATTATAATACCTTCTTAGTATATCTGCGTATTGTATTTATGCTATAAACTAACTGGGCCCTGAGTCTTAGTACAAGATTAATTTATAGTCACTAAAACTTATTAGTTTTGGGCCTACATGCGAGGCAAGATAAAGCATTTTGAAATTAATAAGCAAGTAAATAATAAACAAATTCACGAAGCTCAACAGTAAAGGTCAGTCAAGAAAGTAGACGAATCACAAAAATGTAAAAAATTATGCATGTTCTCAACAATTTCTCTTTAATTTGTTTAAAGCGAAAATATTGAAACTGACACTTCGCCAGACCAGTTCGACCAGTTTAATTGAATACGTAAAATGTTGTCGACGGAGCAAAAAGTTATAATATTGACTACTTGATTGGTGTCTTAATGATTGGGCTACATTACTACGGTGTGACGTCATGGCATCACCAGACTCACAGGTGCCAATTCAATCCTCATTTACATTCCTGTCGCTTCTTTCCTTTAAGCGAAAATGCACTTTAGTATACGCATGAGAAGATTCAGTTTGTTTTAATAGATGTGTGATATAAATCATTTTATATTCAGGTGATAATGATGAAACAGCAGCGATAAGATTGTGTGTTTCGAGATTAATGAAGGTACGACTGCTTAACTCAGTCCGACTGCTGAGCGATAGCTGCTTTCAACAACTGTCTAATGTCTAATAGATCTGAGAGTACTTGTGTTTACTTATACTGAGTTTTGCATCTGACTTTACCTTTCCAGAATTATAAGCATTAATTGACAATTTTTGTTCTACAAAAGTCTGTCAAGCATTAGATAGACTAGAGTTGTATGATATTTCAAGGCATTGAATAATCTACTTTAATATCGATCTCATTTATCACTGGTTGATGCGATTTTGTTTTATGTTGTCTATACTAATATTATAAAGAGGAAAGATTTGTATTTTTGTATGTATTGATATAACTCAACAACTACTTGACACATTTCAAAAATTCTTTCATCAATAAAATCTACGTTGTCGCTGAGTAACATAGGCTATATTTTAAACTATCTTTAATTTCACATGGACGAAGTCGCGAGTGTGCACTAAGAAATTTCAGTCACACAAACACACAGGTATCGTTACTTTTATCAATAAGATTTTTATTTAAGACAGATTGCTTTTCCCAGATAGCTGTTCGAACAGACTAATTGGCATTTCTAGCAAACCTTACAACGCCTAGATCTCCAATAATTGATTACTTATAAAGTAAAAGCAAAACAAAACCGTTACTTCAGTAGATCAAAACGTCATATCAATAATACAATGTTCATTTTAGATAAACTACTAAATGTTTTCTTTTATGATGGTCGAGGGAAAGTTTTATCTTTTTCGTTTCGAATAGTCCACTTAGGAAGGAAATGAAATTGGGACGATTTGGTCTAATTTTAATTTGATCAGTAGGTCAGTTTTCCCTTCGGGTAAACATCCGTGTACTTTGAACAGTGGCACTGAGGTGATCATTAATACCGGAGGAAAATCAAATGCTTTGCCTGTCTTGGGACATGTTTACTCATTCTGTGATATCAATTCATTCCTCTCGTTCACTATAGATATATATCGATCATCGAGTTCTAAAACGTTATTGGCTATGACAATGGAATATGAATCATAGTACGAAAGCGACCGTCTACAATCTATTGGCGCGCCCACAGTCGATAATAAGTATGCTATTTAACGGTAAGTATATTGATAATAATTCAATTACACGGCTAAATAGCTACCATTAACAGATTTGTCTTACTTAACATCCTGACATATTAAATTTAATGCTTAACGTCGCGTCATTTAACTTTACTTAACGCTGGGGATATTTATTGATGTTATTATTTACAGTCAAAGGGCAAATGTGACTGAACCCTATAATATTGTAATACACGTTGTCTTATATCTCATCACATAAGCCAGTCTTTCCGCAAATAACTCGTATTTTATGTATAGATAATAATTAGTTGATAGTAATTTGTTTGGATAGTGAAAGTCACATGCAGTTATATGAAAATCTTATCTTACATAGAATATGTTTAGCGAATGTTTTTAGGTTATCTAAAAAAGGTAGTCGCATCCTAATTATATTATATAGTTCAGAAATCAATCATGCAGTTCAAATAGTTGAGGTATCCGTACCTTATCAAAGAATTAAGGCGTCTTGAAAGATTAAAAATCATTTTCAACGCCAGTGAAATCAAGACGAAAGAAAATACCTACATGCGTTAGTGTTTTCCTTCAACGTAAGAACGTCGGGTAAATTATGTACATATGAAAATTCGAAAAATCAAAAATCACATTGGTACATGGCGGGAATCGAACACAGGATCTGTAGATTACAAGTGAAGTGCTCAAACCCCTGAGCCGCCGACGCTCCTGAGCCACCGACGTTCTTGATCTTTTTTCTTACTAAGTATTTACAATTGTAAATCCGATAGTAATTTTTGCGAACAAAATGAGGTAAACTTTTTTAATCTGTCTCTTTTTCTCATTTTTATCACAAGACTACTTAAGTTGTTTACCTGTAAGTACGACGATTCCTTCAAAGCTAATACCGGGTTGTGTCAGCTCATAATTGAGTTGTCGTGTAAAATAACCGTTTATTAGCAATGTTACGATACCAGATCTCTTTCATTATTTAGCCACAGTGCTTATCTGTGTCTATTTGTCAATCATGTTTATTTAATCATCTAGTTATGACATAATTGTGATTATTGCATTCTTAAATATGGTGATGAAGATTTTGATATAATTTAATCTTTTTGACCAATTTTAAATTCACCTTTTTGTTAAATAACCTCAGTTCTCCTAATTTTTAGCATTAGTATATTTACGTATTCCTTAGTTTAAATTAAATCACAAAACAGTAAGTGAGTTTATAAATAACATATTTCCGAGAGCTGACCACCAAAGTATGAGTCAATGACTTTGGCCTACGATATTACCATATTTGTCTATGTACATTAGAATATTAAAAATTGTAACAATAATAGGAATTGTAATAATAAGAATTATGTTATTTCATCATAATACATCCGATAACATTCTTAATATCTACCGAAATTACGTTTTACATTTAAATTTATATCCCCAATTGTGATATACGGAAAAACACTTAACGAACTATTCTTCCGTAAATTGTCATTCGAACTCTCGGTAGGGCAATGGAACATGAACAACAATGGAAAAAAAAACCATGATGTTGATAAAAATTATACTGTTGTATAATTTTCATTGAAAACGTGACAGATATTAAGACTTTAATGTCGAGTTTTCTTCAATAGTCAAGAGTAGAAAATCCATAATTAAATAAATTTCCTGTTATCTCGACATTTTTCCTATTCCATTTGTCATTTCTTCTTATCTTTCACGATTAAAACCCCTTGTCTTGTTTCTTCGTGTCCATGTGAAGTAATATATGTAAAAGTAAAAAGTTCTATTAATATATTCTATACCAAGGGTGGCGAACAGGACATATAATTTTAGGCACGTCGAAAATCATATAAACACTACGAAAAAATTATGAAATAGGGGCACCGTGAAATTGGCGTAATAATCGCATTCAAAATTATTCGATGTCACGTCTAAGACTTTTCTTTAAAAAAATGGATTTGTTGGGATGGGAATGGAATCAGAGATGACATAAATGTTCGCCACCCCTGGTCTATGCCATCGCATCGTGCCCCGTGAATTTCGATTACTGTCAATTTTTTACTCATGGTAGTCATTATTACGTCACACATTACCTCACCGACGGTCATTTGTGATTGTATTTGGGGAATAATTGTTTGAGTCATATTATAAGATCCTAGTAGGCAACAATAAATTTTACAAAAAAAAAAAAACAATTCAACATTAATCGCTTCTACGACTTCGTTACCGCGGCTTATGTTACGTTAAGTCATTACTTTTTTACCAATTACAAGAACTTTAAATTGCCATTAGTATGATTTACTTTAATTTAAGAAGACTTTACAAACTTTTCTTACAAATGGCACCTATAATATTCTAGATTAAACTTGAAACCTAGATCCAATCATATTTTGATACCAAAATGTCACAATACATATTAACATGTAATCGTGAGCTATTGAATTGCGTGGTTATTGCGTTTACCACATGTCAACGTTGTTTGTTGATTGTTTCCCTCCGACCCTACAAGTTAGTAAAGTAATACGCCCTTTCACCGCAAGACGAATCAAAACAGTGCGATTGTGTTTAACAAAATATTGACGGAGCCATCTCGGTTAGTATTTTATTATTTGATTTGAAATCCGCCGAGTGTTGTGTTACGTATATAGCGAAGGTTTTAACTCAGCCGTGTTTAACTAAGTCGCATGTCCAAACAGCGACATGTGACACCAGACCCCGCCGCGTCTCAGCGAGAGATGGCGCGTGCTCCACGGTCGGCCCTCCGCTGTCGCATTGTTCAAATTACAAATATGGATTTGTCTTTGTTGAGTTTGTCCGCGTGGAAAAAAAAAGTAAGTAACCAATGTGTTGTTCCGGCAATTTTTTACATCTATGCCAAATTTCATCGAGATCGAGATTGTTTATGCTACAAACTCTAAGCAATATCCATCCATCTAACTAAATTCTAAACTTTCGCAAAAGTAAAATTAGTAAAGGTAATTAATTTAATAGTAAGATTAACAGTTGTTAAGAAAGTCAGGACTAATAATTTGAAAATGTATTTAGTCATTTAATTTTTGAAATAAACAATTGAATGTGGATGGCTAGAAAAGTAGAGGAATACCAAAAAAAGTATTGATATCCGTAGGGACAAGGTCAAATGGATGAACATATAATTTTTGAAATTGCTTGGAAATTGTTAGGTTTTTGGTTCAATAATTATCGAGTGGTCGAACTATGAGAATACTAAGATTGTTTAATGAAATATCATTAAAAAAAGCGTACTAGAGTTCTCGTTTATTCTTTAAGACCGACAAGACACTTGCATTTTTATTAAACTTTGTGTGATGTTACAATCAAACCATTTAATTTATACATTTTCATCTTTTATATTAAATTAACGTCCCCATTTACGTTTATTAAAATTTGTACACAATGTAATCATCTAATAGTATAGATAAAGCGTTTTGCGCAACACAAGCTGTAAAACAAAACGATGAACATAACATAGCACATAAATCGAACATAAAACAAACATGAAACAAACAAACCTAAGTCTAGGCCAAAATAAGTTTAGTCTAAACAATTGTCTCCGAAATGTGCGATTGCATCAAGTCTCCCCATTGTTTTATCGGCATATTTTGAAAGGCATCTATTTATAGAAATGAGCCACCGCTGTAAGAAATACCACCGCGCCGTTGTGATAATTCAAATTTATTGTGAGCGTACGGCAACACCAACCTTTTAATCTCTGATACCACATAGAATTTATTTGACAAATATTTTGCGAAACAAAGGTGCAGACCCAACTACGTATTTCGTGGCATTACGCATTACGAAAGACTGCATATAAAGAATTCTGCAAACATTTTCAAGGTATTAAGTATAATACACAGACCTTTAACATCCACCTTCATTGTATTGAGGAAAGTCTGAAAGCTGATACATAGAAAGTTAGGCCAAAGATAAATGTAACTACATATATCTTTGGCCAAACTTATATATTTATGTTATATCTAGTGTAAAACTTGAAAAAACCTAGAAGTTACAAATGAGCTTTATCTTTATTAGTTTATCTCGATTCATTTGAAATAAGAGCTTTTAGCGTGATACCAATGTGTATACTGACTTGTGGCCGCGACTTTGTCCGGGCGGAATTAAAAAAAAACTTAGTAGATTATGTATTCTTCCAGATTGTT
>JAOCNA010000003.1:1985117-1996663 GCA_026546675.1 Papilio helenus
AGTGCCAAAGGCATAAAATCGAAGAGTCAGGAGTAGTTAATGAATTGGTGCAATACCATGATGCAATGCAAAAACATGCATTTATTAATAGTCAAGGTTCAAGGGTCAAGGAAATTCAATATTAATAGCTACTTGTAGTGTAGTGTAAATATGCGTACTCACCGCTTTGATTTTTACGAATGGTAGAATTTCAGATAAAAGAAGCTCAACTGCCGTCTTGTTTAATCTAAATCTAATATTCGTCCCAGTCTGAAAGTTGCTCTAACACTTCCAAATCACTTTCACTATCACTATCACTATACGTCAACAAGCCAGCCATTTTTCAATCTTAAAATAATTCAGTCGAATCTTCCGATTTCCATAGATTGTAAAATGAAGCTTGAGAGATTTGTCAAAATTCAAAAAACATTTATTGAAACACTACAACTGTCACTTTCAAACAGAGGGCGATCCGAAAAGTGTTAGAAATCGGATTCTTCCCTCCAATGGATTAGTCATGTTTTTGGATCGATTTTCTATCGTTCGATCGTTTATTGAGACAGTATTTCAAAAAATTAGATCACGGATTGGGATCACCGATTGATAAAATTGCATATTGAGACCGGCCGTTAGTCTTCGTGTCAAGTCATTTAAGACAATCTGCGCAGAAGTTTGTCTCTAGGACTTCGACGGAGATTTTTGTATCAAAAAATGTCATATGTTACTAACACACTAAAATCAAAATCTCACGTATTTTTCTCTAAACTAGTTCAGTAGAGTTTTTAAAAATTAGTTGTTCGTTACACTTGACACTATCGATTTAAGGTTTAAAGATACTGGCGCAATTCACATATAAATTGAGTATTTTATCACATAAAAAATAATTGCCAAACAATGAAAAAATGTATTTACCTGTTTAAGAACTGGTAACATTTTTCACATAAGCTTACTCCTTGGATGTTAGATGAAAACTGGTCGTCGCTGTCGGAACAATTTGATAATAGCAAAATATCGGATTAGTTGGTTTATTAGCACATTTTGTTAAGGCTTACCTTATCTTTTATATATTTGTATATCGAGACATATAATAATCTCTTTAATTAAATGGTAACAAATGACATAGCGTTACTATATATGCGTTGCCGGCCTTTGAGGAAATTGAAATTTTTGAAATGAAAGGACTATATAAGTTTGTAAAGTTTTATAAATATATACACATTTATGCCGCTGACTGTACATAACTAGTGGTAATTCTATACCATGCGATTTTTACAAAATAAAACTATTTGGTAAGAAAAAAAAGATTAACGCTCGACATTTAAATATTTACATATTACTGATCCATGCGTGTCATGATAACATACACGCTACCGGATAAGTTTAAACTTGTTTTTAATTTAACAAATTGCGAAGGCGAAGAATTTTGTTCCATGTCTTTTTGATAATATTGGAAGTATCGAAGGCCAACAGCTACTAATCTTTGTTTCATTGCTCCTGTAGTGAGTTTTAAATGAAGTGATTGCTTCGTAATAGAGATGTCAATTTCAGTTAATTAAGGAATATACCAAGAAAGACATCATAGGACAAAAAATTGTTGAATTTTAACATAATTCAACGAATATAATGATTTTGTGTATTTTGGGCTTTTATTTAGAAACATACGTATGAGAGAGTTTCTAAGAATATGTTAAGATTTTCACATACACACGTACATTGTTTTCCTGTTAACTTTTCCGTGAGTTCGTATTAATTCAAATAAAAATAGATTTATCTAAAGTAGATTTATTTGATAATGTTTTGGTTAATAACGTGATTATTTACAAAAAAACTTGTATCAAATAGGCAATATTGTGTTTATTAGTAATCCATTAAATTAGGTAACTAGCTTTCTCTCCGCCGACGCTCTAAGCCACTCAACCAAACGACACTTATCTCACTCACAATAAGCAATTTATCATAAGCAAAGTTGATTTTAGGCGTTACACTTACCCAGTAAGAAGAGAGAGAGCAGACGATGGCCTTGATACTGATTCGCAGCACTAATACATGAAATCTATCGGTGTCATTTTTTTTTAGTCTGACCTGTGAATATGTAAATAAAGGTACCGCAAATTCGAGTACATCGACCTTGTGGTACGTCGCCCACAGGCTGTATGAATCAAGGCGCAAATCTAGCGTAAGCGCACAGTCGAGTAGCTCCTAGTGACCTACTGATTTCCATAAAGCACGTGGGCGGTCGCCACGAGAAGCGAAGCTACCTAAATTAGCGGCTCATCTGAGGACGGTCGTTGGCCAATAGTGACACGTGTCACATCTGTCAACTTCAATGCACATTCTTGACGCTATTTAATTCGTGACATCTTTGTAACACAATCAGATTGTGCATTCAACCGGAACGGCATTGTCTTTATGATTACTGTATTTTTTTTTGTTTCTTACGTCAAGTCAGCGAAGCGCCAATAGCCTAATGGTTTGGGGTACGGACTACCGATGTTCCGGTCGAGGGTTTGAATCCTACCAAACGACTACTGTCGTGAACCATATCCTAGCACAAGCCAAGAGCTTATTAACAAAAAATCTACTAATATTTAAAAAAAACACAAACCCAAAACACAATTAAAAAGTATTCCAATAGCAAATATTGTTCTTCATAAGCTTCATCACCTCCCCCCTTATCCTACTTCCGTAGGGTCGGTGAGAGAGGTTCTCTTCCTCGACATAACTCTATCATACGTCATCTCAGTCATCATGCTGATCATGTCACCTTTCACGCAATCCATTCATCTGTTTCTAGGTCTACCTCTACTGGAATACCCCTCCATACTTAAACCTAACGTTCTACTTGTAAAGTGTAATAGTTAAAAATAGTTCTTCTAATCTTCATAAGCTATATTCTAAATTGTCATTACGTAACCGTACGAATCGCATTTTTATATGAGACCAAAATACTGCAAAAACCTTTCATTGTTTTCCACCATCAGGTGTACTTTATTAATTCTTATTCGCTTTGATATTCAAAAACAAAAAACCGAGTGTATTTATTATTACAGAGTCCCCAATCAACGTCGAAAATATTTATTTTCCATACATATCGTTTTCACAATCACTTAGGCACGCTCAAATCTACACTAACGAAATCATTACCGTGAAGTTCCAAATTTTGCGTAAACTTTTAGCGCGTTAGCATCTATATTTTTGCGATGAAGTGAAAATATAAAAGCGATCTAAGTGCATTACACACTGGCGTTTTAGTTTGTTGAAACAATTAAACCTGTTTCACTAACTATACAAGCATTACTTGTTCTAATAGGCATGGTTTTCGTTAAGGCTCGAAAATCATTGAGCCAGTGTTCATTCAATATATTTTTGTAAGTTACGCAATGTACTGTATTGCTGCAAAAATTACCAGAACTTTCCTATACGAAGGTCATATCTTGACAGAAATGCAAAAACTAATACCATCATAACGTATGCGCTTTTTAATATTCGTAAAAGTAGATGTTTAAGTTTTCGTACTTAATTAAAAAGAAGTTTAATTTGAATTAAATTAAATAATTTCGTTAATAATAAGTTACAGTTTAAGTTTACGATCAAGGCATTTTTCACTTCTGTTCCGGTACTATGTTCACCTACATAGCGTCTTTATCAACAGTGGTAACTCAGTAAGTATTAAAGGTAAAAACAATTAAAGGTGAATAACATATTCGTCATAGTTACGTCTTCATTAACGTTCAAACAGTTGAACGTCATTTAACGATATATCGGTATTTTGTAGGCATGATAGAAGTTATGTTACAAAAGCAACTAACGTATGTAACGTGATGTAACGTGCACGCACTCGCCTGTCACGGCCGACCCTAAAGCTCTATTCTTATCACCTTTGTTGTTTCTTAATTCAATAAACTAATACAAAAGTCGACGCCCATAAATATTTATTGGTCACTAAAATTAATGTTCATGTAGTTTTACGTCACCTTGCATTGCGTTACGATATCGCAAATAGGCTCTAATCACCATAACCATTTAGACAACACACGCTTGAATTAATATAAGTTTACGCGTAAACAAAGTTCGTGTTTAAAACCATTCTTACAACTTAACTATTCTGAATATACGTATGTTTAAAAATACTTGGTTATAAATCACCAAAGGCTCAGAAAGGACATATTTTATTATATCTACATTAAAGGTGACATCTATAAAACTAATTCCTACGTTCTGATTTTTTTCTATTCGTTTACTTGATTATAAAATTTTAATTATCCCAAAGGTCCCAAAACATACATCGTCGCTGAGCAGCACAAGCTATATTTGTTAACTACATTATTTTAATTCCGCACAAAAGCTGGTAATTAATCAATTTAATCAAATCGCATTGAAAATGAAGCCTTCGTATAACAAATTATGATGAAATAAATTGTCCAAGTAGCCACTACAAACTAGAGAACATCTGTTATCATCCACCCACTTGGAGGAAAGGAAACGAACCAGCACAGAGGTGCGAAACGTTTATTTAAATGATTATTTTTATGTTTTTTATTATACCAACCATTTAGGATATATGCAAATTAATATAATTTGTTATATCTCATTTCATACAAGTGAATGTTAAAAAATTTCACTTAAGAAACACGGATAGCGAGATTTATTGAAAATTAAATTTATTACAAATTGATATTTCTTAATCCGGTTTTATGTCGAAACTTATAGAAATCGATTAATTAATACAAAAGCAACGTTTATATGACTCATGTTTGAAGACAAAAATAAACATTAGAGATTTGTAATTTGAACATCACTTTTTAGATTATCACAGACATAAAAGTTGATTACAATAACATGATATTACTTTCGTCTACATCCGGAAGATGGCGCCATTGTTTTTAACTTGGAAAAGATTTAGCGACACGTTTTTAAAAACAAAATTAATCACGAAACGGAACTAGGGCCTTATCTATAAATTGTCTAAAATTTTCACGGAAACCAAATTCAAATTCAAAATAAAATGTTATATTAGAATCGATGTATAGATCACTTTACTTAAAAGTAGACTTAAAGATCGAATAATAAATTATCCTTTATGGTATTTAAAAAAATATTTGGTATGAACCGTACTTTAGTGAGAGTCAAAATGGCGGGTATGGTACACCCGAATTAAATTATACCATTTACGAAAAAAATGTACCTAAAATGTACTATTTAGTACCTTGCTCAAAAAAAGAAGTACCTTCTCCAGAACGAAATTAAGTTACACCCACCATATTGAGTTCTATTTCGTTCTGGAGAAGGTTTTGGAGACGAGATTTTGACTCTCACGTACTTTAAATGCTACTGTCTTGAACAACGATCTTATGAATAAAGTCACATCAATAATAATAGACCATTAAATACCACATAACTATTAATGTCAGGGAAAGTGTAATAAAAAAGTAAGCATATTGTAGTATTTCTGAAATAAAGAACTAAAAAAAAGATAATTGAATGTACATTCGATAACCGAATCTATAAAACTAATGTGTGTTTTGATAACCCCCACGCAATAAAATAATGGAAAATCCTTTAGTAGTAAAGCAAAATAAATTCTACTTATGCATGCGTTTTGTTTTTCAAGAAGTTTCACTTTTTTATCATCAGCTAAAGATTAAGACTTTACCGGATTTTAACGGTCTACTTCTAGTACTGTCTACCCCTATTTATCTCAAGAACTTTAATGACAACACAAGGTCATTACTTAGCCTTAATAGATCTTCTATTATTGAATAGTTTTCGACTTCAAGGCCTATTTCCACGGAATTGCAATATGATTACTTATCAGAGTAATAATTACTTACCATGTGATTACCCCTCCTAAACAAGTATAAATAAACAAAGAAATCAGGCGTACATATAATTTATCAAACAACCAGACGAGCATAAAATAGGATTGCAAAAGTGACGTCACAAGTCACAAAGACTGGTTCCCGCTGCTGCTAAACCAGTCGGCCCGTTCATTTTACGTCGTGGAGTGTCAAATCATCGATCACCTGATGAATTGATTATAGCTGCAATAACTCAATAATATAACGAGCCTATACAATACAAAAAGCCACCTTGTTGATCCACGTCTTGTTGATTATTTTATTGACGATCGACTGACACCGATGTTTTAATCGCTTTTGTTCGTTCATTTATTAAATTACCATTTATCGAACAACAATAAAAGGGAGATATATGCTCTTATAAGCGTCTCTTCCTCTGTCGATAAAAGTAAGCATGTTACTTTTAATCTTATAAACCAACCAAACTGAAATAAAATAATTATCATTAACCATTTTTAAATCACTACTAGTTTGCCTATAAATTTATTTAAGTTACTTTGTAGGTTATCTGATAAAACTATATCAACCTTCTTAAACGTAGCTATATCTGTTTATTTACATTACAACAATCTCACGCTCTGCCGTGTTAGAATTCATTAAGTAATATAACGACGGATGTTTAGACCATTCTTAGAGCGCGGTATTTTGTTGCAGGGACCGGAGACCAGCTATTTAACAACATGAGAGTAAACAGTCTCATACTATGATTAAATATCGTCGGTAATATTACCACACAAAGATTTGACCGCAATTTTTTATCAATGAATACATTTATTTCTATTCCATGTGTTGATAGTGTAAATATCTTGTACATGATAAATGGTTTCGACTGAAATGAGAATTGTATTAATACAAGTTGCAGTGTCTGTTTTATCAAAAAAAAAAACAAATCTAAGGGACGACGTCATCATCATCCTGCCCTTATCCCTCCGGAGGGTTGGCACAGTATGTTCTACTCTTCAAAAATATCCTTATCAGCCGTCATATTTGAATTTACTTCCTTCATAAGCATATCCTCATTCACACAATCCATTCATACTTTCTTCGGTCTTCCTGTACCATTGTAGCCATGAACATTCAATCTTAATATTTCCATGCTTATGTGATCGTCATCTCTTCGCATAATAACTAAGTTAGTAACTAGGAATATTAAGAAGCTAGTTGCATTTCTTTCTACTCACTATTTGGAAAAAGAATGTTACAATTTATGTAACAACTAGATGCCACTAAAACTCGACTAGTATGTTCTTCCAGAATATTCTACGCTTTTGCCAAATTTCAACGATATACATTGTGTCTTTCTGGTGATATAGTGATAAACGTATCCATTTAAACTCTCGCAAGTATAATATTTGTTTGATTTTAAAGTTCGCAGTACAATTGTGGCCTTGACAACTATTGCATCAAACAAGATCATCTGTTGCGATTACAATTTAACATTTACCTTTACCACATGTAGGGGATTTACTATTTCAATGATTATAATTTACACACTAATTACAGGCGCTATCGAGAAAACAATTTAATACGGCTTACGTGTGACATATTACGTCAAACAATTAATAATAGGAATATTTATACACTGATCACTAGTAGATAACGTTGACTTTATTTTTATTCTTGTGTAACGTCACTCAGATAGTAACAAGAATTTCCGTGTCAACAAATACGAGTACAAGTGCAATATTGAAATATTCATGTTTAAATCATCATTCTATTATTATTCCTCTTGATATTTTAATCAAATTTGTTAAATTATTGCAAATCACTATACTTTTTTTTTAATAATTTTAACATTATGTAGATAAAACATTTCGAACAGTTATACTTTTTGTGTTGCGATATCCAAAAATTTTCACAAGTATTGTAATGTGTTTTCCACTATAATAGTGTTTTTAATTATTTTGTTCCGTATATGTAGACATAAAAAGAAGGGCTTGCTTCACTGATTCTGGACTGCCCTGCAATTAATCTGGGACTTTACAGAAGCAAAAGAAAAACCCGTGAAAACCATCACAGTTTAATTTGCATGAACATTAAGAATAGCAAAAACAAAACAATAGAAAATCTTAGAATCAATCGAACGATTACAATGGCTACGGTATGTCAAGGCGATGGAATTTGAGATGCGAAGTAATTTCACGTCACTGGGAACAGGAAATACAGGACAAGCGAGTGCGGTACAAAACATTGCCGCACTGCCATTATCTGTCGTGAAGAATTAACTTTTTTTTCCTCTGGTGCATCAGGTGTTTTATGTAACCAGTCTTCCGCTCGATGGTTTGATAACTAAAAATGTAATCGATACTGCTTATTAATCTCCATAACCGGTATCGATTTGCACCGATTTATCGATGTTTGCTTATGGAAATGATTTTGCACAATTGATAAGTCGATCGATCGATCTGTATTATTCGAATAATACCACAACTACTATGATCATTATCGATTAATAACTGTAATTGACTATTAAGCAATTTCCATACCTTGATTCATGCGATATGAATAAAAATAACAATTAAAGGTAAAACATAGTTAAGATGATAATATCTTTTTCTAATAAGATGTATTACATTTATCTTTTGATTCTTATCCGATAGTATAGACCCATTATAGATCCATTGACTTTTTAAATATTTCTCCGTACCTTATCAAAATTGACTAGTAGCACGAAGATGAAAGTCCAAACGAAAACTGTTTTATTTTCTAGGTCCTACAAATATATATCATTAAACATATATCTATACTAATAAAGAAATAAAGCCGTATTATGATAGATAAACAAAGAAGTCGACCTTTAGTAGCATAATTGTTCACGCAGATCATACAAAGACAAATGATCAAAATCAAGGGCGACAGCTCCGCGTGGGAGCGATGCACCTTATTCAAATCACTTGAAGCAAAGAAAAAACCGTTTTACAGAAAACCTTTCCAGTTTTTCCGGTAACGTAAGTATCGGATACTCTCGTCGTAATTTAAATAAAGGCATTAACACATTAGTGTCGCGCACGTGCGTATTATGTTTACATGAGCGACAAAATGGTGTAACTTTTCTGTAATTATGATTTTGGAAATCATGGTAAACGATAATTTTATAAAATAACGGTAACAAACAACATAGTATAATATTTAATATGATTAAGATTGGGTTTAATCTATGAAGTAAATTTTATTCTTCTTTGGCATAAACTAGTCATTCGCCTAATCTCGCTACTGGAATCCTTCCTTAAATCGTAAAGAATGAAAAGCACATATAACAGCTCCGCTAGAAAATTGCGCGAAAAGCGATGGTAATTCAATCCTAATGAACTAAAACATGTAGGTATTTTTATATCTTGGAAGTAGCAAGTGTGTCGACAGCCTAATGAAAAACAAGATTAGAATGATAGACTAACAATGCTTAATACAAGCCTTTGTCTATTATAAATAGTGGAAATGGTTGACTTTTGCTTAAGTTGTCGTAATATTTCATCAGCTTTTAGCCCCAAGCATATGGATGGTTGGAAAATTTATTAAGTTTTCATATAAATTTGCGAAAAACAGTAGTAAAGAAAAGTCAGTTTTACGCAAATTGCCGCATTTTCATACATTTATAACTTTGTCAACGAACTTTTATAAATCTACAATTGTTATCGTATTTATAATATTAATTTAAAATTATAAATCTTCTTGTAAAAACTTCAGGAGCCTCATAAAATGTATGCCAAAAGATTTAAACAAAATATACTATAAACTCAAACTTCATTTAACCTTAAACTCTTGGCTAACTTATTGCAAATATTTTAGAAGTTAGCTAACTGGCAAGGCTGTTATGGCATTTCCTCCGCGTTCTTACCTGCGCCCGCGATTCTTTTCTCAGAACAAATTGTTCTAACCTCGAGATGTTAGTCATCGGGGGCATTTTTGCTAATCATAAGTCAGACGTAATTTGACATTCCGAAAGTTTTAGTACCGCCTTCAAGTCATAACTTACCCGGTTAGTATGATAGGTGAATCATACTTACTTAATAAAACTGATTAGAAAAGGAACTTGACTAAACTTTCACGTTGAATTTACGTCATAGAAAAGCAACATATTTATATAGTTAGAAAATTTGCTTTTGTGGCAATCTATACATATAATAAAATTGGAGTGTCTGTTTCTAATATCTAAACAAAAATTCTAGATTTCGGGAAGATGATGTATTTGAGTTGCTGATAACGAAAATCGCATTTAAATTTTTTTTCTGTCTGTCTGTCTGTCCGCATGCCGCGTTTGTTCCGGGTAATCTCCAAAACAGCCGGACCGATTTTGACCGGACTTTCACTGAAGGGTAGATGACATAAACTAGCATGTTACTACTACTTTTTTTATCTTACTATTGCGTGGACGAGGTCGCGTGCGACAGCTAGTCTCAAATATGTTACTTAGCCATTGGTACCAGATGTTCTTGATGTCCTGTAATAGAAAACATTATAAATTATTCGTTTCTATTAATTTAAAGAAAAATCGAACTTAGGAGTTACACCACTAAAACATTTTAAGATACTATTAAATAAAAATTGCATATAAAATATAGTTAAATATAAATTTACGCTATACTGATTTTATATAAACTTAATTTGAAATCACATTAAAGTGTTTTTACTAAAGTTGTCAATGAACTTTAAAATAACTACAGTCTCGTACACAACAATACGATGAATTCCTTCATTCAATACAATGCTACATAGTATCACACATGGACACAACGCGTATTAGTAATATTACAACATGTGTCATTCACATTTAATATTTATTTTCCTCGCCGTTTAGTAATACTCTAATAATACAAACACAATTAGTCAATTTATCGGTCAGTATGTCATGGTTTGAAAAATCCTTTTGGTTTTCACATTGAATTTCTAATTCCGGACGTAATGAAATATAACTTTTAGTTAACAATACGAAAAAATATATGAGAAATATTCTTTTTGTGCATCTTGTAGCAGAATAGCAAGATATTGGCAATCATATCTAGATTCCTAGTGTGTAATTCGTTTAACCATGTCCAAAACTACATCACATATTAAACATTTAATTAAAACTATCAAATTATTATTATTAATGTTCGTAATATTATTTATAACAATTTTCCTAGAACAAAGTCGCGGCATAAGTTAGATAACATATAACGTCATAGTGGAGAGCACTAATGCATAGAGCAAATCAAATATGACAGCATCTCTACAACACGGATTTGCATGAACAATGAGCAAACGGGCCCTGGGATTTTCACTAGGTCACTCACAGATTCTCTGAAATCGATGTATCAGGATCTCCCAATAATCTAAGTATTATTTCATAAATATTTCCCATACTAATTGAAAAATCCGCAATAAAAGCCTTTTTTATTCCTATAGAATTGGCACCGTATCACACCGTAAATATTTTTGCATGCGTAATATGTACGCTTAAACTTACCGCGTAAAAAAATACAGGATAATTTCTTCGAGATCTTTCCGAATCCTGATCATATATCTGATGGCATCGGGATATCAGGAATAATTTAGACTGTGTTTATTATATTTTTTTTATGTCTGCATCATCATCTTCCTCCTTATCCTACTCCCGTAGGGTCGGCGCAACAGGTTTTTGTCCTCCACATAACTCTATCATGTCACCTTTCACGCAATCCATCCATCTCTTTTTAGGTCTACCTTTACCCGTGTACCCTTTCACACTCATAA
>JAOCNA010000003.1:2073346-2094322 GCA_026546675.1 Papilio helenus
TATCAGCCCAAGAGGCCGTAGTCCTATTCCCACCATAGTACCCCGTAACACGGATAGACTTCTGCTGTTTCTTCCAGTGCTTATACGCTGGCTGCGCATCAGATGCAGCATCCTGATCATCAGGAACGTATTTTTCCACATCCTGCACAATGCGATACTCGCAGCACTGCCAAGATATCAACAATGTTCATAATTTATCATGTCTAGATCGAAATGTAGTCTGACCAACTCTAATCTCATAACTAATTCCGTAGACCATTCATGGGATTAGTGATTTTAACTTTTATCTTATAAAAACAGATGTTTTTTTTTAAATATATTCTTATATCTTATAGCAATAAATCAGATCAATGTGAATAAAGACTTTGTACTCAAAAAATCATGATAATTCTAAATGTCGCAAAGAAATGTCCTAATGTTTCAAGTGCCTTCCAGAAATAATATAATTTTAATGAATTAAAATAAAAATCACATCTTTTATATTAGTTTTTGAGCTACTTTATGTAAAATTTTTTCTAACCAAGATGTTTATTGCACAAGAAATAAACACAATATAAATAAATATATATAATATACTAAAATAGATACAATATGTGACAATTTTCTTCACTGCTTAGTGCCTTTTATTAAATAACCGTAATATTTAGTGCCATTAATTATTATATTATTATAGGAGAGTGTTTATTTATTTTAATTAATCCTATCGGAAATTAAGTTTTTTAAGTAACATTATTTCTAATCATTAGTTTAAGTTAAATAAAACTAATAGGTTATTAAATTTAAATTACGGTTCTGTATTTAGAATAATTGCTTTAATCCATAAAACAATTGGTTCTGAAATTCTTCTTATAAATGTAGTAGTTCGTAAGGTAGCTTTAAATTCTTTAGGCGTTGTTGATGTATCGGCAACGATTTCGAAAAATGGGTTTTCTTCAATTTCAAAATCAATTCTTTGAGTTGTCAGATCGATATCCCTTACGATTAAATTGTTGACGCAATCAGTAATCAGAAAGCCAGGCGGCAGCGGCGGTGCAACTTTGTAATGATAGTTATCACTTGGCCTGAACAGCGGTGCATTGTTATTTGTATCTATGATATTTATAATGAAAACCTGTAAACATACTTTCAAATTACAACGACTTTCTTCCTGTTATTTCATGGATTATATTATTCATGATGCTTTTGAAAACGAATCACATAGAAATGGACTAGTAACTTACTAATGTATTGCTGGAACCACCAGTACATCTAAAATTAACAGTCACTCCAATAGAGAGTTCCGTCTCATTTTCTTCATAGTTTTCAAACTGAGCATTCGGTGCGATTGTGAATTCGGCATTACTGTATGAAACCGTTAAATACGGACCTCCGTTTAGACCTTCGCTGTTCGTTACGGAATTTATACCTGGTGATATAAAATTAATTTGATATTTTATATTTCCATTCAATATGTCTTTATTTACAGATGTATATAATATTAACCTTCTATATTAGATGTAGATCTTCGAAAGAATACATCTCTCTCAATATCATATATGTTTGCGCTGACCGGTAATAACCAGTTATTGATGTTCTCCATAGAGCACGCTGTTAACAAAGAAGATTAAGATAATGAGATGAGAATAAGATGTAAGATTGTTGTTCGAACACTACGTATGCCTTCTGTTTTTTAGGAAGTATACAAGAAATTGAAGACCAATAACTATATTTGAAAAATTATTTATTGTATCTCGTATACTTTATACTTACTTCTTAACACAAAGAAAATATAGTTTAGAACTAATTGTCATATTTAAGAAGACATACGCCTTGTTTCTATTTAATTTATAGTTTATTTGTTTAAACTATTACATCTATATTAAAAGTCTTAATGTGCGATCCTTAACAAACAGTGCATTTAAATCTGTGATTTCAGTGACGCGTGCTCTTAGATTTGATATTACAATCTTGACATGTTGCACAATTTCAACACAATCTCAACTAACTATGGAGATAACTTTGTTAGGATTGTAGACTGAATTTAAAGTAAAAAAAATGTCGAAAATTCTTATACAATCTAATTGGAAATGTCGAGAAAGAAATCAGTTTTTTACTACAAGTTTTTTAGTAATACATCTCAAAAGATTGAATTCAACGACTACAATAAATAAGTTAAGGAATACAAGCGTTTTCTTATTGCGTTATCGTATCTGTTATTACTTACCATAGCTGCTATTTAATTTCAAAAGAACGAAACAAAAAACAATAAAAACCGTATGCATTATGGAATCATTAATCCGTTTATCACATTCCTTACAGTTGTAAATACGAAACACTTTTATTGGTTTCACTATTAGATATTTAAAAATAGAACTATTTTGCACTTGATTTTCAGTAACATAATATTCTTAATGTTGCACTATAAACACTTGCGCGCGTTAGATCGTTTTTTTTTAAATTATTTTTTACACTTTAAAATGAAGACGGCCAGTTTGTTTTAAGACAAATATAGAACTAAAACGTCGTATATATGATAACTATATTTAGATAGTGACTGTCAATGTATAAAATGTTAATCTATTGATTCATATCTTTGCGGAGAAATAACATTGATAATTTATTATCAAAGCGATAATTACAGAACAATAATGACGATAAAGGGATTTTTTTAAATTTAAATATTCATACCAGTTATTCTCTAAAATTAAGATCATATTCTCGGAAAAAATTGTAGATACAGTTTAAATGTCAAGTAGTTAGGAGCTGTAGTTTTGGGCGTCATGGTTAAACCTAACGAAAGAAAAAAATGTATGTTATATCTTAATTCCTTTTTTAAAGATTTTTTTTTTATTGGCATTGTCAAGTGCAATAAAAACTTTCTAAGGTTACAGTCCGTCTTTGTATGTAAATTAAACAGCGCCTTTAATTTTAATTTAGCAAGATTTACTAATATAGATTGCACGGATAAGCCTTAATGTTAATGAAGTACCTAATTGAAAAGTTATAAAAAATATCATTCTTTTCTCGGACTACCCTTTGATACATGGGCCGAAGTCTGCGTATGCTTTTAGTTTTTACATCTTGTACATCTGATTAGATTTAATTCTTTGGAAAAACTTATAAATTCCAAAAAAATATTGGGCCAAATATCGTCCTTCATCTAGATCTGAAAATTACTTCTTAATCAACAAATAACTTCGGAGAATCGAATCTCTAATGTAAAACAACTTATAGAAAACTTTTACTGTTTCATGTTTATTTAATATTCTTATAGAAAAGTTAAAAGCAAAAGATCAAACAGGAGTAGAAAAAATTACCTTAATTAAAAATGAAATTAAAAACATATACTTACATTTTTTTATATATTTTTAATATATTTGATACCTTTGTTGAATATTACGTGAATTTTGTGAAATATCGTTGACTTACTAATTAAGGGTATTAATTAAAAATAATTAAGGAACTTCCTTTTCATGTTCCCTAATTAAAAACCTCGCTGTTTTCAAGCGTAGAGAAAAGTTTTCTAGTTGGTAAATTGATGTTTTTTAGAAAAAAATCTCTAACACAATTTATAGTTGTTTTATGCCTTACACTTAAACTTTCTTTATTTATTAATTTAGTATTTTGTTAAAATGATTATTTAGGCATTCTAACAGAAGAATTAGGTCCTCAATAAAACACATTAATTAACATGCATCTATATTCTATGTAAATTAACGAAACCGGTCAAGTTAAATTAAAATTCCTCAAACAAATTGTTTTTTCACTTATAACAACAGATGAATAGTTTTATAGACTCAGAATCTACATAACAAAAGACAATAAACTCGTGACTGTATATTTGCACATCGTAGAAGTTCAATTTAAATTGTTTCCCATTGATCTTCAGGAATATCGTGGGCATCTTCAATACTGCCTTGAGGTTTTCTATTGACGGTAACATTAAGAGCTAAGAGCTGTTGCATCGGAAGACGTGGTGACAAATTTACCATACTCGCCCACTGCCCTGAACACAGTTCGGGAAACTTCAATTTCTTTAAGAAGTGACCTTCCAGGTACCAAGGGGATATACAAGTCGGTGAGTAGTCCCAAATCTTCATTTCATTCAAACGAACCCAACTACAATGAAAGAAGTTTTAATGTTATTAATACTATTTTGACAACAAGAATAATTTATCCAAATCTAGAGTTTATGTCCATTGTTTTCATTTCTGCACTCAGTTAATTTCAATTTTTTTTTTTCACTTGGCTGTAATTATAAATTTTTGATGCAAGACCATAAGCACGTGATGTATTTAAAAATGATTTTAAAATGTTGCACAAAGTATTTTGTATTTGACTTACGCTGAAATATAGAGGACGTGACAGTCGCAATGCCAAGGGTTACCTAAATAAAAAACAATTTAGGTTACTACTCTCTAAATAATAGTTCTGTGCTAATTATCTGTCAAGAATATTTAGACAATGTTAAGGTTTTTATTCTTTTTAATCTTCAGGTAAGGTAAAGGGCCAGACACCCAAAGTGGAGAAACAGCAAAAGAAAAAGAAGAAGACTGGCCGTGCCAAGCGAAGGATCCAATACAACAGACGGTAAATATAATTTTATACATATTCCACCTGTTACCGGTCCTTCAGCATTGTATTGTTAATCAAATTGTCTCATGCAACAAAAAGTAATGGCTAGTTCAAACTTGGCCAGTACAGTTAGTAGCACTTACTAATGGTATTCAACAGGCATAGTGTGAACACTGGCTGGTACCAGTGAGTCCATACAATATATATCTAGCCAGCGTGACTGTCCAACTGTACTGGCCAAGTGTGTACCTTGGAATACTTCTCATATGTGGTCATAGTGACCATAAACCATAAATGATAAAAACATTTGTAGGATGTTCTGATGATGCCAGAGATTTGGTGTAAATATTATATATGCCTATTATTGTTGTCAATACTAGAAATCTAGTAGTATTGAAGACTGTCAATGTTAAAATTAAGACATGTTGGTGTTATTTGCATATAAGTAATGCTTGAATTTGTTCTTTAGTCTTAGCTCTTGTAAAACATAAATTAGTTATTTTTTTCCTTATTTGTACACAGCTCATCTTAATGCCATCTAGCAACACTATGGTTAACTAATTATTGCTAGCCACGGACGTTAGCATGAAAATTTCCTAGAAAATGTTCATAACATCTACAAAATTTGTATTGATTTGATTTGTGCAGCGCCCCTACCGGCCGTAAAGTACACCAACAAATCTCATACAAACTCGATGAAGTTACGAAACCTTCCAGCTATTTTATTTGCTGTGGCGGTTATCATTTATACTAATTTTTTAATGAATTGTTTCAGTTTCGTGAATGTTGTACAAACGTTCGGTCGTCGCCGTGGACCCAACTCCAACTCCTAGATTTATTCTTTGTAAATAAAATGCAAATATAACATCTTTTGCGCCAACTTGTCGTTTCATTAGAATACCCATAACATTACGTAGCCATACTTTTAGTTTCGAGATAAAAACGTGACAGGAAGGAAGGGTAAAGAAAACATCAAAGTAAACAACAAGTGTTATATTTATTTATAAATTTGTATGAGAAATTATAAATTACATTTCTCGTCTCGTCTATTTAGGAGTTATAAAACATTACAAGAGCAATGCAAACCGTTCTCACCATATGGCACTGTGGCTTCACAACTTCATACAGAAAAATCATAGTCAAAATAAATTAAAAATATTAAAGTTCAATAAATCTATATCAACGATTCTACCGACAAATTGCAAATATACAAATACGGAGGCAGATTTATTTTCCTTCTAAAACAACCATAAAAGATTACGTAAAATACGCTCTGACACAAAATTCACATCGTAGTTAATATTCCACTTAAAATCGATTTTAGTAAAAATTGTGATCCGTGTCAGTTTCAAACTAGATCTTAAGGACGTCTAGAAGTGTAGTTTAGTGCTGAAAAGTTTAAGGTATTAAGTTGATATAGAAATACGAAGTTGTAATAGTGACAAAATAATGTGACAGTTAACATTTGTGTATATATTCAGGTGATACACTCCTCAAAATATTTTATGTTGTATATAACCGTTAATTTCAATTGATTAAAATTTTTAGCGATTTAATGGCCGATAAACTGATAATTTATTATGGTATAAATAAATGACTATGATTTCTTATTCCTGATTAAAATTAGCTAGTAATTACCACAGCCACAGATGTACTTCTTAAATCTATGAGTTATGAAATATTTAGGACAAGGTATATTCCAAAATGACAATTGTATATCATACAATGAACTATTGGATCTTAAGGCGCACTTTCATTAGTCGTTAGGGGCTGCTGCATTGGGCGATAGCTCTCATTTTCCGTACCGCGTATTATACTTGTCAAATGATTCTCCTTGTGACGATTGTTTTACATCAACCGATATTTTTTATTAGTACTTAACCCTTATGCTGGGATCCCCTCGTGCTATATAACAGAACAGACGACTAATGAAATTACGCCTTTACTTAGGTATGAAAAACATTCATTTGTCACCTCAAAATACGCATTACTACACAATAAGGCACGAACATTTACAACAATAACCTAATCTAACAATATTTTAATCACTCATGCAACGATATGCAATACCTTAAATGAATAGTCTTATACGCATTACATATACCAATATATAACTACAATAAAAATTCGTCCCCAAATGTATAGCACCACAAAGGCACAAAATGGCGAAAGGCGTATCGCAACAGCGCGGGCGGAAATTGCATTGTGTTTCAATAACGACACCTCCCACGAAATCCAGGTTCCGGACATAGGCATGTACGATTCAAAAATAGAACCTATTTTTGACAGACTTCAACAAGGAGGAGGTTCTTAATTCAATCGGTATTTTTATGTATATATTAAACTGCGATTTATGATCCGATTTACGTGATTCTTTTCTGCTTGATGCGGAATAGTTGACATTTGGTCCCACTTTTTTTCAAAGAATCCGAAAAGTTTTGAGTTTTTTTAATAAAGCCGTACCAAAAGTCGGAAATTTTCACTGAAAATTGCAGAATTCATGTTTAAATTACTAAAGCAGCTGTCTAGATTCATAACATGGAAAGATATAATCGGACCTATTTGAACTTTATGTTAAAACTATAAAAATCGTACATACTTAGGAAACGGTTACAGTATAACATACGTGTACACTAATTATAATTTGGCATCAAATCATTTTCTCGGCAACAATTTCGTCAAATTATAGATAAATTAATATTTCGAGTCTTTGTACTTTCAACCACTAAATCTATTTTTAAATGCATTTATTCTTTTCGCAGTTATCGAAAGATAACCAACCATTTTGCAATTATGGTTAAAAATTGACAAGGGAGAAAAGATTCCACATTTTGATATTATGCATAGATCATCAATATTCATTTATAAATATAAATATTGATTAAAATTCATTTCTATAATTTTAACTTACTCGAAATTTATAATATTAGCACCTGACCAATTTATTTAATCTATGATATTTGATATTAGTGATGTAAACTTTTCAAAATGATTGCAATAAGCATATTTATAAAAATTAAATTAAATACTCTAGTAAATATTTAATTTCTCAATAAAAGTTAACAATGTACATAAAGTGGTCATCAAAAACACCGAAATAAATAACGAAAATTAATGTTTACACTTTAAGTACATTATGTAATGTAAAAAGTAAGGAAATTCCTCAGATCTATAAGTACGATTGCTTACTAAGTATTAACAGTAAACAGGTTACAATTGAAAAATATCATTCGGCAGTGAATTTAACTCGTATCTTTAAAATAAGAACATTGAAATAAATCGTGCATTAATTGGATTCTACAAAAAGAGTTACTATACCCTGATGTTAAGAACATTTTGTCACCTCTGATAAAATTGAATTTATCATAATATTCTTTTTCTCAATTTCTGTACAGATACGTTACCCACAGAGTCAAGTGACTGCAGTTTACTGAACGATATTTAAGTCTCATGAATTATTATTATAAAATCAGACTTTTGGTGTGGTTGTGAGCTTGTTGCGCGACTTCTCCCATCGACTGATGTAGTCCACAGGGTAGCAAATCATAGCAGAGAAGAGAAGAAACGCGCCCGATGCGTAGAATGACGCCTCGAACCCGTCGGTCATATCTCTGAGGATACCTGTTAAAAAACAAATTCATATAGTATACTTGAAGAAAACATTTAATGTATCTGAAACAATTTTTATCTCGGACTTTCGAACAAGAGGTGACGCGGTTAAGACCCTTTTCCTCGTGGACGCTTAGTAAAAAAGGGGTGTAAACATTGAATAACCCGCGGGAGTCCGCGTGGAGCTTTGGCTCGCTGCCGACGCCTAAATAGCCCGGCGCTAACTGTTATGCAATACGTTTAAAAGCGTTACATTATCACAAAACCAGTTCAAAGCGGATCAAAGCGGCTAGACCGCGGTGTAGAATTTCATTTATTAACTGAGACATTTAAAATTATTCGAATCTCCAACTTACCACCAATAGGAGCACTGAGCAGAGCTCCTATTCCTTGGAAGAGAAGGAACAGACCGAAGCAGTTCGTCAGCTGCTCCAAGCCGATGTACTCAACAACCAGAATGGAACGAAGAGAGGAAAAGCAAGCTGGAAAATGAAAAAAATCTTTATTGAACAATAGTTCTAGTCACGAGTCCATAACTGCAAACTTTTAATTGGAAATTTCAAATTAAGTGGTATAAGGAACTTGAGCTTTAATTTGTTTCCTATTATTATTCTTACTAGAATTTTTTAACGGCTTAGTTTACTAATCTTACTTGTTACTAATATTAAAAATCCAAAAGCTTATGGATGGATGTTTGTTGGAGTATGTACCCTAAACTGCTGAATGGATCACAATGAAATTTGGCATAGAAGTAGAGGATAATCTGGAAGAACACACGCTATTTGCTTTGACTTTTTTTTTTAATTCCACGCGGACAAAGTCGCGGGCGAAAGCTCGTAACATTATGAGAGAAATATTTAAACAAAATCGCTTACATTATGAAATTACTAATGTTGTACTCACCAACGGCAAGTCCAAAGGCAACGCAGTAGGAGAACTGGTAGGTGCTGTCGAACCAGAGGCCGCTGAGCATGGTGGCGATGCCGCCCACCGACAGCGCGATGTTGTTGAGCCACAGCGGGGAGATGCGCGGCATAGAGGACACCAGCCCGCACGCGATACGGCCCACGATGTTAGCGATACCGATCACAGACAACAGCATCACGCCCGTGTTCTCGCTCAAGCCGTTCTCCTCCGCGCGCTTCTTCACATACATGTACGGTACGAAGAACCCGAGCATAGTGAAGAAGCCACTTATCGCTAGGATTATAAACGTCGGTGATTTGAACAGGCTGACGTCCAACATGGTCGCTAACGCTCTCCTGACCGCCTCGGGGCAGAGAGTACACTTTCCAGATTCGTCTTCTTGCACGTCCTCCTGTGTGGGCAGGTGAGTGACTGCCAAGTGGTAGCCCAGCGAGGTACGAGAGGTATACTGCGGTAGTCGCGCCAGACTCGCTCCGAAGAATATATCATCACGGTACAACGGTCTGGCCACCAGGTCGGCGTGGGAGCGCCGCGGCCTCGCGTCTCTCGAGACCACCTTGATGGGCGCGGCGATCAAGGGTTCGGCGTTATCGATGTTGCTATTAGAATCTTCCTGTTCGTCTTTTTCTGCCACCGTGCCAGTGATGAACATGGGTTTGTTTAGGTTCTTCATGGTTCCCGCGGTGGCGGACGATCGTCTCCCTAGGTGTGAGGTGCTGCCTTTGAAGATTTCTTCGGCGGTGGGATAACGAGTGTTGTTGGCGACGCCCATCCAAGTGTGGGGGCTGACTCTGTTGGTGAATCTCATCTCCGGGGGCATGGCGATGGCCGAGTCCAGTTTGCTGTGGAGTTTGATCATGGAGTTGAGTTTCTCGACGGCCTCCTCGTGGCGGCGCGCGGTGTCCTCCTCCTCCTTCTGGTCGGCGAGCGTGACGCGCACTGGCTTGATGGGGCGGAACAGCGCGCCGCACACCACGCACACCAATATAAATCCTACAAACATTGAACATTGTTTTGTAATTTGACACCTACTCTACATAAGTCAAAATTAGTAAAACATTTAAATGACGAAAAAACATTATTTTTATAATGTCCGCTATCATATTATTATATCGTGGAATATATATTACTACGTTATGACATTATCAGTATAATTTTACGTAAAACTGTCTGTATAATATTCAAATGGTTGTCGCGCGAGACAGATGTTCAGATAACGGCTTCCGGTGCGGTTGACCTCGTCGTAATATGTATACAATGCATTACCCATTCGGTCAGTACATTCAAATTATGTGTTCAAAGGTAATTCCAATATTTATTTAAACCGTACTTAAGAATTTTCAGATGTACGAATGTGGTAGAGGCGACAGAGGCATGCTAAGTTGTGCCATGGCCATGTAAACAAGAATGCCTTAGGCTCTCGAATTAAAGTAGAAATACTGACCAGCATGTATAACCATGGTCCATCTCCAGCCGTAATTTTCGATGACCTTGTGAGTGAGAGGAGCGAAGATGAAGGTGCCAACTCCGGAGCCGCAGAGCGACAGGCCGGTGGCCAGCGCGCGCCATCTCTCGAAGTAGAAGCCGACAGTCAGCACTGCCGGCATGTAGATCATGCAGAAACCGATACCTAGAGGATTGTAAACATGCATCATACATTACAAGAATGAATTGCCGCCATGAGACGTCATACTTCTCAAAGTACGATCAGAATTTTAAGAGATATATTAATTTAAATCTGAATCTTCTAGTTTAAAGATAATTCTTTGAAAACTGCGGTTTTACAGCGAGGTCACACACACACATTCTAATTTAAAACGAATAGTACGCATTGGAGAACGTAAATTTCAGTACTCTGTGGGGTGCCGCATCTAGTTCCGTCGTTTTCCTTTCCTACTGCCAATGAGGAAATAAAAACCTACCTCCTAAAAGACCGTAGACTAGATAAAGATATTCGACGCTCGTTGCGAAGTAGGACAGGGTAAAAGCAACGAAGGATATCAAACTTCCCACAATGGTCACAATCCTGAACCCATACCTGGAATAAAAAAAAAATAAAATTAAGTCAATTAATTTCTCTAGAAACTTTTTAATTGCATGCGAGAATTAAAAATGAGCTTCAATCAAATCAATTGAGAACTTAAACAAATAGAATGGTATAGGTTAACCGAACTTACTTGTTAGCGAGGGCCGATACGAAAGGTCCGGACAGAAGATAAAATCCGGTCAATATTGAACTCACTGGCGCTACTGCACCTTCGCTTACCTGTTAAAGAAAAAGCAACTTAAACAACTTGCAATAAAATCGAAAATAGTGCAATTTTCTTAACAGGAAGTCATATAAGGTTAATTTAACATTGGTATTGAGATGTTATATTTGTGTCCTTCCTGTGCAGTGGGACTCACCAATACATAGAGTTATAAACCACTGTATAATCATTTTGTTTAAACCACAAATGTTATACTTGTGTCTTTCCAAGTCCCAAAGAGTGGTTTATTATATACAAACTATGTATTGGTGAGTTGAATAATTTTACTTTCGCTAGTGACTGACTATATCTTATTATTAAAACTTTAAATTACTCATTGATAAAAATGGCGACCGATCGCTATCTCTGGTAAGAATATACAGATTTTGATGGGACATTGACTGAAAGGTAGCTGAGGCATGCGGGATTGTTCTACAATAGGCTGTCGGAGCAGGAGCTGTCGCCATTTACAAGAGCTGTCAACGTCTACACGTAGTTTGGGGGCGACAGCTCCTTGTAAATGTAACGAGTATCGTAAAGCTAAATTGTTATAGAGTACAGTATACCAGCGGCAGTAAAGAAAACCTCGAAGTATCTAGTCAGTCCTTATCGGCTTGTGGTCATTTTATTTTTGCTATCGCTAGGTCACTCAGGGAATGTATAACTAACGACTAAAGATACGCGTGACAAGTACGAGGTAATTTATTTTATACAAGACCAGGGTGTGCCTTACTAAGCTTGATTACCCATTTCTTCTAAACTTGGAGTAACATATACATCACAAAGTTATTTAACTTAATCGTTTTAAATGCAGTCAATTAAAACGCTTGTATCGCTATGTTCAGACGTATAACGAAAAAGGATATTTTAGTGTTTTTTCCCTGATCGAAATAAATTTTATCGCTACGAAAATTATAATAAACAACTAATATTTCAATTTTGATTAGAGTCGAACTATTTTGCAACGTACAGAAAATATCTTTAAAGCACATTTTAATGTAGGCAGATTTTTGGCAAATTTCCAATAGATGCGTATACAGAATACATCTATTTTAATCAATGTTAGGTCGTCAGTAGATATGAGTGCGTTTAATTTTTCATTAAATCTGTAAAAGTCTTTAATTAATTTTCGCTTATAAATGTCGTATCATTTGAATTCAAATTCAAATTAGACCAATAAAGAGTGTTTTAATATTATCATTATTTTATAGTCATGAAATCTACCATGGTAACGCTAATTACAATAAAACATATCAAATTAATTTCATTTCGTTTCGTTGTGTCGAAAATGCAATAATGACGTCACGTGTCTCTACCGCACATCGCCCCTAGGTCTTTACTTTGTAAGGTTTAATACACAATTCATAATACCTTAATCTGATATTTGATTACTATTATGGACGATAATTATTACTATTAGATAATAGTAATCATCAAATAAGCTGTCAAACTGTTTAGGTAATAAGTTTGTCTCGGCAAGACCATAAATTGGAAGTAGTTATAAAAAAATGCTATAACTATGAATAATAAAATTATCAATATAAAGTAATGGAAAAATCTTGTTACTTAAAAACACTATTTTATCAGATGAAGATTAAAAATAAATTTTGTAAAAGCATTTGATAACTTGTAGGTTATAGCACAGATAACATAATACTATATTCAATAAATGATTACCATAAGTTATAGAATCATACTCGTGTTTTTTACAAAGATGAAAATATTAGTACTATGTTTTTCACGTCAAGTAGTCATAACAAACTTCTACCATTTAGGCGCAACTTTTTACAATAATTGTTCATCGGTTTTTCTAATACATGTGATCTTTCTTCATTTATACAATAACGTAAAACAAGGTTAGGGTTAATGCACTCTGACCGATCGAAAGCTTCGAGTTTCTGTCGCAAACATGACGCGTATTGTCTGGTCGTTTGCTGTAAAATTAGACACAGTGTAACTTTACACTGTAGAAAATAAAGTTTCGTGGCGCTAGTGTGCTTTGGCGCCAATTACAATAAATGTTAAAGGTACATTATTATCTTCATATGATTCTGTGCGTGATTAACTGTGAAACCGAAATGGCGTTAATTGCGTAATAAGCACACCATCACTGGCTTCTCTGACGTCAAGTACATCCGATATGGTACAATGCGGGCAACGGGTATGTGGCGAAATGTCGACAAATTTGAATACGAAACGCGTTCGTCTTGATAGCGATAATTTATTTGTGTCGATATTGATGACAAAACATTTATTACATGTGAAAATTAGTGTATTGTTTCCATCTGTATTCTTGTTTTAACATCATAATCAACATTGTTTGTCGAGCAACATAACCTTACTTTTTAAACCGTTATCAAGAATTAATATTTTTTTGTCCATGTGCATCTTTTTGTGTGATTAAATTAAGACCAATAACACATACCTAAATAAGGAAATAAAAAACAAACTTATTGAACGTACTGACTGCACGATCAATGAATTATTGATATTTTTTGCGTTTGCAACTGAAGAATGAAGCAACAGGTGAAAACACACACCTGCCAACCTTGGAAACAATTGCTTGAAGGCAATGAAATTACATCGTGAAACGAAGTTTGGACGTTACATTAACCGTAGGTTCCATTACCGTAAGAGATATAAAACACTTATCGTTATCTCTGTTTTTGTCAAAGTGAATGAGAGAGAAGACAAGAACTATTTGTAATGTTTCTGCACTGAAAACCTACTTTGTTAAAATTTTGCTTTTACAATTGACAAAAGTAATTAAAGAGTGTAAAATGAATTTTGGACGATATAGGTTAATAAAAATGTAATTTCATTTTTTTGTTACTAGAAGAAACTGGATTTTTCAAGTTTTTGTAATACTGAGCGATGTAACAAGGACGTTCATCTGATGCTCAGAAGTACATTTCGAGAACTTATGAAACACAAAATATTTATCCGTACTCAAACTCACCTTTTCACTTCAAATATGGTGTTAGTAATTTGTTCTCTGCAAAAATGTCAACTATCGATAACGACTTAAAAATAGATGAATTATCGACAGATATTTTTGTGAATAAAAAATTTAGATCAAAGAACGTCACAAAGCGAGTCAATGAATTCAAGTGTAAACGATCGACAGAGTAAATGACTTTACAGTAACTCGTTAATTAATCATCGGCATTCGCAGTGACCTACATTTTGCCCGCCTTGAACATTTGGCACGTCAATATGACTGTCAATCGTCACCGTGATAGTAAACATGAAAGCAGATTATACTAAGTGTGCTGGGCATTGCCCGACATAGACAATCCCAATTTTTTTAGCTCACCGTACCCCAAAGGCAAAAGCAATTGTAATATTCTGCGATTTCGAGAAACGATATTAAAGTCCTTTGCAAAGATACTTACCTGAAATGATTTTATATTATCAGAAGCTATAATACATTTATTTCTTATTGATATGCTAGGCGACGTGACCTTTGTAATCGAGGTCAATGTAAATTATGTTATTATCAGAAAAAAAAGTTGATGTTAATTATTAATTTTATTTACCGTCTTGGATATTACTACAAAAATGTTTTACTTAACTTGTTTAAAAAAATAAAGGGTTTATAAATTAAACAGGTAACAAAAAGCTGTTTAATATCGGTATTATGACTATTAAAGTTTCCTTTATAAATCACGATTTAAGCTCAAAAGACTATTATGACTGGTGTCATATCATTTTATATGTTTGCAGTGTAGACTGTAAATGTAAACTTTTTTTAAAACATTATTAAAATTGAACCGCCATCGAACGCAATGACGCGCGCGAATCAATAGCCACTTTTAATTGATCTCCTCCGGTCTCTTTCCGCTGCATACGTAAACCAGAAAATAGCTATTTGTGTGTGTGTGGGTACAGATCTCAATATATTGGTGGCATGTTTACGGTCTTAAAATGGAGGCACGGCACTGACGCATGCTAGACGAGGCGCGCGAGGGTGTGGTTTTCATATCGTAGCATTTTAAAAATAGAATGCGCGTGAGACGACGAGACAGACGGAAGTTCTCTAGATTTTTTTTATAGTTTAATAATTTAGCAAAAATAATTTGTCCATAAAGTTGGAAATGAAGCATTTTTTGACGTCGAAGTCGTGTACGAAATTTAACAAATATTTATTTTGACACATATTTATTTATTTTCACAAATATCGTGTCGTGATCGAGTCTTCGTCCGACAGTTCGTAGATTTAAGTTATTTAGGTCAAAATAAGTAAACTCTAGACTCGACCGACGACGCTTCGAATTTTTTTTTCAGCCTTTCACAAGTGATTAAGACTGGAGCCGCCATAATCCTAAATACATATGCTATTTGTATGTAGTATACAAATTTAATAATTTGTGTATTTCGACTTGTTTAATAATGACTTGACGTCTCTACCAACATTAAATTACTAATATATTTGTTACTGTATATTACGTTAAAAATTGAGAAGTGTCGGTACTTTCTACTTTAGACCTGAATACTATTATGACACGTGTAGAGCAATAACGCTAAAACAGACGACCTTGATAAATCCGCCTTCTAGAATTTTCGACGATACATTTTAAAAGTTGTATCACTGTAGCTCGCCGATGGCCTTGGGCTGCCAAGATATTTGCAAAGCGTCATACAAGTGTTTGTGATTAGCATAACTCACACCAAACTCCTTTTGTATTTCCGTGACCATGTCTCCGTTGCAGAAGATAATGCCGTCGACGATGACGTTGCACATGAATGAAGCTGCCACCACGACCCAGCCCCAACCGCCATCTGGCGGTACCACCTGACAGAAGAAAACATCAATGTACAATTTTTAATACATCTTTATTTAATCATATAGAGAAGGAGAAATGCGAGAGATAAATGTGATAAGACGAAAACTTAATATCTACAAGATTAATGACATATTAGGGTGGGTGTTGATAAGAATGATACTTCACGCAATATTCGACTTTAGACGTTTTTGCATCACCTTCACCAGTGTTACTCGTCCCAGACATTGCGACGAAATCCGCCATTTCTACTTTAATAACGGGCACGGCATTTAAATAATGAATTTCGCTCTGTTTAAATCATTTTTATGTCCGATTACAAAAGCTTTATTTGAACTTGACATTGACAATGACAATGAAGTAAATATAAATTTCAAACGCGTTCAAGTTAGCTTAAATTTTACATGACATGGTAGTGAAACAGGAATTCAAAACTTTTGGGAAAACCCTCAGCAAAATACACACAACCATTTTTATATTGTTGACGTAATCACGTGTAAATTCGAAATGTATCACAATAAAATTAAAAATAATAATGGTGGTGTCATGATTCTAAGTTCCTAAGATCAGTAACAAAAGTAGACTAACATACATTTAATAAAGCTAATTGTTTTCAAAGATATATTACAATGTTACCTCTAGAACCCAATCAATTGATACACAAGATATTTAAAAGTAAGGTATGTATATTTTTGCTAAGTTTGTGAATTTCTAAATTTTGCAAAAACTAGGTAATTTTAAAATTAAATCAAACTATTAAGACCCACATAAAAACTCAACAACGACTTGTAAGTTGTTTATTAAAAATTGTACCACAGGTGGATAGGCATTGTCTTTGGAATAAAATTACTATTAACCCCCTCCCCTCCTCCCTCTATACCATCGTCTGACGACGTCGATGAGTTGAGGTGACCACAGCTTTTGCATTTGACCACATCAAACCTTACAGCTGGATTTGGGTGTGTTTTTTTAATTAATTATCCCAACAATTAAGATTAAGTGGTCATACAAACACATTAATAGAATTGTTTCTAAGGTGATCAGCAAAGTTGAGGCAGTTGATTGTCTTGACCTTGTTATTAAGGAGGTTATATTGTGATGTAACTTGAACTCGGTGACGCACCTAGACCACCCACGGCTTTTATTGTTCACAAAATAACCTATTAGTTCATATTTAAAGAAATCATTTTCTATGTGAGTGTTTTCTTATACGTTTTATATAACTATAAATAACATTTGTAAATTATTTGTTATTATCTTTATTTGAAAAACTCATAAAGTAGAAAAATCTATCAAAATGTTGTATAATGAAATAATATTAGTAAAATATATAAATCTGGTATCTCAACAAAAACAAGTGCAATAAGTCAAAATACCCAAGCATGTGACAAATATAAAATCCAGAACGAAGTCTTTAAATTCACGCCACTTTGAATATCTCATTTTCACCGTCATTGTAGGTGAATGTTTATTATCTAACTGGAACAGTTCGTTCCTAGTTCTCTGTTAAAATAACTGTTGTTCATTAAATTAAAAAAACAGTAAGAGAAATGTGAGTATAACTTCTGCAAATGCCAAAGATATCGTCGCCGCAAGACAACCGTTTATTATTTTTTCAGCTATTCTTCGTACTATTCTTTTTCTTCTTAATTTTCTTTCCGCTGATGTCATAGCTAGGTATTACTATTATATTGAAATCGCTTCAGTGTGCCGATTGGAAAATATTTGTATGTTGACTTTGTATAATAACATTGTCTTTCGAGTTTTCCTGCTCTTCACAACCACAAGAGCAACTGGATCCTACACTAACCGACTTTGTTGGTATTTCGCTAGTTTGTAACCCAACTGATTGGTCATCCTTGATTGATTTTGGTTCGAATTGAATTTTAGGTTTCTTTGATTTGGAATCTTTTGTCATATATTTAAATATGATAACAGCCACATGATAGCATGCTAGTATTGTTATTGCTATGTTTACTAATTTCTCTGCTGTCATAGCAGAGGTAACGATTTACTGGAATTAGATACATTTCGGAACACTACATTATTGAACACATTCCAAATCTACAAGCCACGTCTGGTATTCTACTTGTCATCTATGTCACAATTGACATACCTAATATATTTTTTAAAAATCAAATGTCGATGACCATATAGATGTTATTGCAATGTATATAGATTATAAATATATGTAATCATAATATAACCAAGCTAGCTTTCGCCCGTGACTCCATCCGCATTGAATTAAAAAATATCACAAAAGTAAGTATTCCAAATAACATAAGACATTCAATAAATGAGAAAAATATAAAATCTAAGCTAAAATCACATTTTATCGATAAACTAACTAACCTACACTTATAACAATATTCTATACTATACTAATAATATTCTATATACATAAGTCATAACTTACACTACATTTCACACAATTATATACTCTAATGTCTCAAGTCCCTAGTTTGTATAGCAACGTATAAGGCGTATCCGTCGCAAGTAAAAAAAAATGTAAACTACCCACGGAGAATGCGCAGGGTTCTCACAAACCAAAAGGTTTAAGAACCTAAAGTAAAAGATGAATACATTGTATGTATTTGAAATAAATAAATAAATAAAATAAATAAATAAAGTAGCCTATGTGTTCTTCCAAACTATTCTCTACGTCGTCTAGTTTATTATAAAAATGATATTTAATTGTGTTTGAAAACTTACCAAAGCTGCTTCTGGTTCGATGTCGTCGCTGGGTGTATCGCTCCTGCCGAGGCCGCTCTCGTCCGAGGACGGCGTCTCGAACGGCCGCTCATCCGTTGCCACTCGCGCCACCATGTTTTATTACCTATGAAAAATATGAATAATGAATTTATTAAAACTTTCTTGAGACATCAATTATATTAATTAGAAATCACGTCTCCCTTAACGCTATAAATTCGGTGCAGGTACCGACTAGTTTCCAATAGGTATGAAATTGGTCGATAACTACACCGTGATTTGAAATCAATTGTTTATAATTATATTAATACGTGAAGCTAAAACTTTGTACTCCTAACGTAATAATTTTAATGTGGAGAAAACGTGCATAAGGTTATTTTTGATAAAAACATATTTAATTTATAGTCGAAATTAGAACAATGGTCGACTTCTAAGAAAAAAATTACTTAACTAATTGTACCTTCACCTTCTAGGGATTGAACGTATCTATTGACAATTTATTACTTAAAATCTACAATTGTTTTACTTTAGGTACGCTTCAATAGATCGGGCATACAAAGAAAAAACATTGTTCTTCGCGGTCATCATTAGATAACGTTTTTCTTGCAAAGGAATTGTGTTACTATTAAACAGTGGATATTGAATCAAAGATTATATCTAAACTCTTGAATGCTGGGTTTCTGAAGTTTTCAATTATTTTGTCATTACCTAGCGATTCATTATTGTTAAGTTTACCTAAGTTTCAAGGGAATAAAACTCAAGTTACGTAGTTCGGAAACGCATTTCATAGATTTATCGAACCGAAAACACTATTGATTAGTTAAATGCAGCTGGGAAACCGGCTATAAGTCTAATATTAAAAATGCGAAAACTTTGATGAATGGATGTTTGTTAGAGTTTGTAACTGAACGGATTTCAATAAAATTTGGCAAAGTTATAGTCTTGAAGAACTTGAAGACATAGGCTACTTTTTTTTTTAAATTCCACGCGGACGGAGTTGCGGGCGAAAGCTAGTTTATAATTATTTCTAGAGAGTGGTGAAAAGGTCACTGTTAATTTCTTCGTATCATTCTAGTTTTATATTACATATTTATTTACAAATCGCATACTTGTACGAGTATAGACACAAGGGTTCTAGACACAAACAATTGCATAATATCACATTAGTGTGACATCATGTTGCTTAGTTCGGAATGTAAAATTAATAATTAGACGACAATGACATCATAATATTAAGAACAGCAAGATTTAAACTATCTGCGCTTAGAAATCCTGAGAAATGTAAGACGATAATTCTAAAAGCTAATAGATTATAATCTTAATTTTACATACAAGTAGAAAATATAGTAGTGTTAAGAAGAAAATCGAGCAACACTAGAACATCGGCATAGACGTCCCGTCCCTATCTGACAGCTGTCAATGTCATTCAGACGTGTTAGATAAGCGCGCCATTCTAGGAAGCAGTGGCTTGGAGTGTTTGAGTAATTACGTTGTTACAATTATATTAATGACTAAAAGCAGTTATTTCCTTATATACAATTTTACTATAATTTGGCGGCAAAAAACAAACATATTGCTATCAGATACTCCCATATACGTAATTATAAAAAGTTTTGTATGTTGGCATGTAAGAAACAAGCTCAAACACTACTGGAATTTTTAAATATTCTTTTGCCAATAGAAAGCTACATTACCATATCATCACATCACATCACACACATAGGCTACGTTACTGACGCAGGTAAAAGCTAGTCTATACTTCTATACTAATATTATAAAGAGGAAAGATTTGTATTTTTGTATGTAATAAAATAACTCAAAAACTACTAGGCCGATTTCAAAAATTCTTTCACCATTAAAAAGGTAATTTTTCTGTGAGTAACATAGGCTAAATTTCAAGTGGACGAAGTCGCATGCAACAGCTAATTAAGCATAAATTAAAAAAGTCTCAGTTCCATAGACAGAGTCAAAAGTCCACTTGAAAGCTGCACTTACTAAGTGAAGGATTTATGATTCGTTCCAGTATTTTTAGCAGTTAGTATCGAGGAAACGTTTTTTTTTGTTCTGAGTTCTTATACTTCACTGAATCGACTAGATTAAGCATATGCATAGTCTAACCTCTACCTCTTCCAATACCGTGCGTG
>JAOCNA010000003.1:2129895-2145945 GCA_026546675.1 Papilio helenus
ATCCGTTCAACCGTTTAGGCTACAAACTCTAACAAGCATCTATTTATCCATCTAAACTTTCGCATTTATAATATTAGTAAGATAGTTTTACTATCAGCAGAGTAGATAGGTTTTACATAGTACTGTTTAAGACATATGAAAATTGTCATGGTTATTTTCTCAAGGGTTAGATCTTTTGCTGATTGTATAGAGAGCAACTTTGTCATAAAAATATAAGATACCTATAGCCGTCTCAAATTGACTCGATGTTTTCGATCACGAATGCTCGGAATCTTTCTTCAGAATTCGTTATTCGCATTATCATTGAAACACACAGAGACAAAAAATAAGAAGAGCTGAACCATATTAGTTTCGAGAATTTGTTTATAGTTCAAGTATACAAGTCTAATTAACCAATTAAACGTCCTTGTCGAGAAAGAGTTATAATTTAAGCCCGTAAAATAACATTCGGAATGTTAAGAAATCGAAGTTAGAAATGGTATTCTCATTAAAATTTTACGGCTGCCGCAGAAATATTAACTCCATGTGAAGGTCATTTTGTTCGACTGAAGTCTAAAGTTTCGGTATCGGTAAGTATAATTATACCAAGTCTGTATACTCTACAAAAGTTTATAAGGTCGTGTCGTATTATTTCTCAGTTTCAATGACTACTGAACACCAGTGAAACCCCAGATGCTGACCTTTAATGTAAAAGTACGCTGTTTATACAACTCTTCTAGCTACACAGACAAGTCAATTTGTACGTACCTCCGATCACTCCGTAAGTAATCATCATCATAGTGACACTCTTGCTGAGCGTGGAGAGGGCAAAAGCAACGGTGGCGACTAGGGAGCCGGCAACGCACACCGCACGACACCCGTACTTGTTGCATAGCGCTGATACTATTGGACCTGGAAAATTATTTAACAATATTAAATCTTTTAAACACAAGTAGAATAGATCAACTTGAATGACGAAAGACTGATGCGTATACCCTAGGATAAAGATAGAAGAACATCTTCCCGTTGTGTCTGTATTACACAGAATGTGATATTTAACACAGAATGATTCAACTAGTTTGTCTAAGCAAGTATCAACAGAAACCACTTTGTTTCTTTACACCTGGTATTTACATATATTGTAGTCTTCATTTGATATAAAAATATAAAAAAATGGATTTGTCGTAATGTTTTGTAATAAATCGTCATATCTCCGTTCGTGGAGTGTCAAACATGACCTGAATCGGGAGTGAAATCGAAGGTAAGCTGCACTTTAAAGTTGTAATTTTTGTCATCCTCAAAGAGAAATTTCAAAACATTTTATCCTATTCCATATTTGGTCATTATATTTATTATACAGTTACCGTTGTCAATTGCATACGCAGATTTAAAATTATGAAATTTGCTTATTGAATTACAGTTACCCAAAATTTCCTTTCGTTTATCCTTATTCTTAACCATATCCATCACATTGAATTTCTTATAGGATTATTAACTGTTATGTAATTAATAAATTAATGGATATATTCATAAAATGTACACTTTTTCCCACCTTATATTTACTCGTTAAATTAAATTAATAGGCCTGTTTATACCTTGTGCTAAATTCTAATACTTCACTTGCAAAACTTATTTAATCAAGAACCATTTAAATACCAGCTACCGCTATCCAGTTCAAGGGTCCAATCGCCTCATTGCTTCCAATGAGGCGATATTATCCTATATTAAACTGTTTATTTTATTGTGACTATCAAAATATAATACACAAGATTTCCAGTCCGAATTGGAATCGTAGTTATGAATATTTGCATTTTACAACAGCCTAATTATTTCAAGATTAGAAAAAGTTGTCTAATCCCATATCCTTGTTGAGACCTTATAAGTATGCTGTCGCTATAAATATACCTTTTAAAAATATTTACGTACATGATAACACGAAAAGCACCAATTTTCTGGTGCAAGCAGTTTTTCTGATATTATAAAGCTGAAGTAAGAGGAAAAAAATAGTTATTTTTATAAACGATATATTTTTAAACGAGCCTCGAGACTGTGGTGACATGACGCTCCAGAGGAACTGCTTTTAATTTTAAAATAATTAATTCTAACTTGATGAAATAGACTCACCACCTGTCATGTACGTAATCAGTTCTAATGATAAATGAGTACAATGAACGGGTTGCGAGTTTATCTAGGAGAAATGACTAGACACATCGATAAATTAGTAACTGACGTCAGTGAGGTCACTTCGGGGTAGGTAGCCCGAATTAGGTTCAAATGAATCGATAACGATTGTAGTAGGTACTGTGGTTAATTTAATCCTTTGTATCATTTTAATTTCACTTTAAAACACTAAATTAAAAATAAGTTATTTAATTATGAACTAAAAAGACTTTCATTGCGATTTTTAAACGGTGAAATTGCTAAAATGATAGGGATGACATTTGAATTTGTTTTTGAACAAGTGTCTAAATGGTGCCGACATTTCCAAATAGTTTTCGAGTGCTTACAGA
Organism: Papilio helenus; assembly: GCA_026546675.1. Classification (NCBI taxonomy): domain Eukaryota; kingdom Metazoa; phylum Arthropoda; class Insecta; order Lepidoptera; family Papilionidae; genus Papilio; species Papilio helenus. The sequence continues at coordinate 2,132,385 of JAOCNA010000003.1, forward strand.
TTGAGAACTTGATTGATAAAATCTGTATATTGATATCGATCTATGATAGACATATTTAATCAGGTCAATTACGAATATTAGATAAATGAATACAAGTAGCAACGTATAACAATAGATAAATAAAAAAGACAACATTATCTCACTGGCTTTTTTAAGATTACAATTCACAGATAAGATTTTATTTGGCTTAGCAACATTACATTATGTGTACATTGCATACTGATAAATTTATTGGTACTTAAGTACTGAGATATTCTCGTAAATTAATATTAAGTGTGCAAGGATTGCCTTGGCCAAGTTGATACGGGTTTGCAAAATAAATAGCTGTTAATAAATTTTGTGGATATTATAAAGTTGTACAATTTAAAAGTAAGATTATCCTGGTTATGGTTATTAATCTCATTTGGTTTAAACATAAGTTGTAATTACTAAAATTAGTTTTATTAAAATAAATGTCTTAAATAGTACGAATTTATTAAACGTATAATAGAAATATTGGAGTTTATGTTGAGTCGTACTAAATGTTTCGTGTAATTTATGTTTGGTATTTAATTGTTAGATGTCTAATTACTAGAGAGTCCAATGACACTGTCTAGAACCTTAAAGCTATCTTATCTCATAAATGATAAACTCAATACAGTAGCCTGGACAAACACTCGAATAATTCAAACGTTATGTTTTGCAAACATTCGATGATTACAACGGTACAGGAAAACAGAAGAAGGTATGAATGGATTCTATGAAAGAAGATAAAAAGAGGAAGAAAAATAGGTTGTTTTAAGAACAATTAAAAAACAAGTCAGTATTTTTCTTAGTTATTTATACTATCTATTACCTATGTAATTTACTAACATTAAATAAAATTTTCATAGATAATTCAAAATTATAGATATCCTTTCTTTGGTCAAAACATTAAAGCAAATAATAAAGTCGCTCACATTTCTATCATAAAGCGACCTCTCTATAAGCTTTAAGCGCCTTATAAGCGACGTATAGAGGGATTAAATTGTCGAGTGTTACGTAAAGTGGAACAAGGGATCAACGCGAAATCATCCAAAACCGAATAATAAATAACGTAAAGCCTTTTTTATTCTGTTTGTATAATATAGAGCCAGAAATTGCGTAACATTAAAAATATGTCAGAAATACCTTTAGGTACGTCAAGATTTTCTTTCATTTACGCTTCTGTGGTTTGAACATGTAAATATGTAGATGGACTAACGAATAAGTGTATTACGCGGCATTTGAGTATTATCGGTAAGCATTTGCCCGCGACTTTGTTTACGCTACATTAAAAAAAAACTTAGCAGACTTTGTGTTCTACCAGACTGTATTCACCTGTGCTAGAAATCAAGATCCGCTAAGTTGTTTTGGAGATATGTAGTAAGAAATATCTACTCATTCAAACCTTCGCATTTAAAATATTGTAACAGTGTGTAACACCTACAAAAAAAGTTTACAAAGAACTTTTCATAGCTACTACAATATTGGTAGAAATATAATTTTGTCAAGAAATAGCAAGATTCTGGGCCTTAAATTCTATAACACATTTATATCTAAATGGTAAAATTTATGTTGGTATTTATGGTGGTATGGTTACATTAAAAAGAGTAAACGTTGGAATGTGACTTATTTACTACTTAAGTGTATTTGTGCAAACTTCTAAACACTAATAAAACTTTACGAAGTTGCAAGAGGTTTATTTACGTTTTCAGTTCTACAAACATCATAAATGTTGTGTTTATATTTAAAGAATTTGTTGTAAAGCAATGTAAGATTCTAGATCAAGGCGAATATAGGCAATGTAATATCAACGAAATTACTATTTTACGACATGTATTCGTTGCTTGATTGGGTAAATTATAGTGCGACCAGTCTGAAATTTACGCATACAATAAGCGAAAAGTAACAAACATCTCAAAATATAGTACATGCAGACTTTGACGTCAGAAGACAAGACCACAAAATAGTTTTGTTAAATAAATATAGCATTCAATTGATAAATTATTTAAGTCGGTAGGCATTAATTTGATTTAAACTTAGCTCAAATAATGACAAAAAGTGAGGTCATGTTTGTGTGACAAATATTTGGACACATAAAGTACGTAATACTATTTACACGGCATTCAATTTAGTTTTATCGCCCCGAGACGCCCCTATTACTCGTAACTGGATATACATTCATAACATTGGTTTATGACAATTTTTTTCTATAGCAAACAGTCTTTAACCGTCGTGATAGGTAGAAGAGATTTCTTGTAAATAACATGTGTAATTTAAAATGTAATCGTCGAATTCACAGACTAGGTAAGTTTAATAAATACCTGCGGCTAAATACACTCCTGACAGCAAACTGCCGACCCACGCAACAGTTCCTTTACCCTCGCCGAAGTATGCGACGAGCTCGGGTAAGAATATGCCGAAGGTGTACGCGATGCCGTCGACTACCAGGTTGCACATGAATGAAGCGAACACGACCACCCAGCCGTAGCCGCCGTCAGGGGGCGGTGGCAGCGCGCCGTAGTCAAATGCCTCGTCATCGTCAGCCTCGCCTGCGCCCTCTGCGGTCAGCCGCGCCGCTTCCTCACACGAAGTCTCACTTTCCGTCTATAACAATAGAATACACACGTTTGATAGCCATTTCTATAAACCATCCCTTAAATTTAGGGATCTCTTATTATCTCTACGCTTAGGAGTTACTTAAGTTCATAATTTTGTTTTAGATTTATGGAGCCCCTTAATCTACGAGACACTTATCTAAGAATTCTTAAAAGGGGCTACTTTGTGAAAACGGACATGCGTTCAGGACAGTGTTTCCATCTGTTTTTTAATAATTGCAGTAGTTAGATTTCAATAAAAGACATTGTATCATTATAAAATATATAGATTTTCTTGCGATATATTAAAAAAAATGCGAGTAACTTTATTGATTTTAAGTATTAATGCGGAATTAAATGAACACCGCATTATAAACATATTCTTTAGTACTAGTCTAGTAACTAAGTCAATCAACGATGATAACCGCCGCATTGCTTATTACGAGTATATGTGTTATGTGGCTTTTGACGTTAGCCTTGAATTTTTAATAGGTATAGTACTATAGTATTAACTGTACGTATAGGAAACAATAGCAATGAAACAGTAAAATCAATACTAGAGCTTCAGAAGGTTGTAGTAATTGATATTCACTTCGTTTTGATCACAAAGTACGTACATATATCGATACTATGTACATTAGTTGTTTACAAGTAGTGTTTAGTACGTCTCTATGCGGCATGCATTTAAAATTAAAATTATGCACCTCTATTTATTCCAACAATACATAGAAAACGAATCGTGGTCATACATATAATGTATACTGCACATTTATTACTGACACCCGCCTTATGTACTTAAGCTGAATAATAAACTCTAATCAAACGTGTTATTTAATCTACAACATTTCCTGTGGATAAAATAGCAGTAAATATATGAAATTCTCCATTGCATGTATTGCATTTGTATGACAACTATTTAATATTACCATTTAATATATCTTTATTTGTTTATTTAAGACGTAATATACATTACATGATTTGAATAACAATGAAACATATGTAAAAAATTGAGCACCACCGGCTGCGGAATCCGATGAAAGCAACCAATGGTCAGGGCTGCAGATAGGGACCTCCTCACTATGCGTGCGGTTTACAATATAACTGGCTTATGAACAATTACAATATTACAAACATAATTTTTTAATAGGTTAAATCTTGAAATTCTTAATAGAGATAATTCGATTAAAAATTGAATCGTCGATTAATTGCGTTAACGATTACTTCATAGTGACGTTACATTTTATGGCTACTGCTGTCAGTCCATTACACTAGCATGTTATCACTTAGTCCTTAGGACGGATCATTAATACAGAAGATATGACTGATGTTATACCATGTATTAAAATTAACGTCTCGTCATATGAAAGCCTTACGTCATTGCAATACAGTTTTACTGTCGTTTACTATTAATGCTAATGCTTTTAATAAAATATTTAATTGTTTGCGTCTTATTGCCATTACGAGAGAAATCTATTTTTGGTTTAAGTGTTAAGTAATGGCTTAGTACTGTTTTATGTCTCAACAAGTGATGAAAATCAAGTTAACTTAATGCCAATCTTAACTTTATATTAACAACCATTGTTCAATAACTTCAGAACATTGCCCCACACACCTAGATCACGCTATCACAGATTTATAGACTAACTATTTTAGCGTGGGTCGGGAACATCTACGTGCGTCGTTCTCTAAGAAGTTCTTATTCTAGCAGAATAGATATATTGCCATGTATCTTAACGTTAAAAGACCCACATATTTTAAAGGCTATAAAACACAAATGAATGTATACCAAAGACGTGATCACAATACAGAAAAGCGATAGTAATGTCAATATTGCCTTAATGACAGAAAGATCCTTGGGTAACATATTTCTACAACTAATTAAATATCTTTGAATATGGTGTAACCCTAATGATTATTATAGTTATGAAGATAATGTTAACCTCTATGTAACTTTAAACTCTCGTGGTGTTTAGAAATTGTTTATAAGTCGTAAATCGTGGTAAGAAACACGCATTTTACAAACAATGTAAACCCATATTATTCTTTGGGTACCATATTTAAACTAGGAGTCTTAATTCAACTTAAACAGGTATCTATGTATTCGTTTGAAACATACAGTGGTCATTACCAGTAGTCATGGTTTATGTTTGAGAGAGGTCACCATAATATGTGACATGAATTTATAATGGTGATTTGAAGGTTGAATTATTCTATTTTGTATACCGTTAATTTTTAAGGATATATGTATTGCATTTTTGCATACTAATATAATTTTAAATAAAACATCTAGTTCATACGAGTGCGCGCTAGCCCCCGCCGCGTCTTGCACTGTTGAACTCTCCATTTCTCAAAGCTGGATTATCAAATCAAATGTATGATATGGAGCCTTTGCTACTTTGTTCCTTTAGTATAGTATTCAGTATTGAACTTAAGTCTAATATTTATCATACCATAATTAACAACAATATGTATACACGGTGTTTAAAGAATCACCAATGTATCGGTATGCGTCATATTTTCCGAGAGGAAAATTTCCGTTAAGGAAGTATTTACAAACTATAAGTATATTAATGGGATGATGAACACAAAGACCAATGAAAACAAATTGATCTACGAACAATTATTCGGTAAGTGACGCAAATAGATTTATATCAACACGAGTGTTGACAAAGATTTAAATTGAACAAGTCGCAGCGTACTTTTAATGTTATCAGAATAAACGTATCACCCCTACTACTTTCGTATCTTTCTTTCTGAAATAGGACTCAGCGATGTTTTAAGCAAGATTTCCCAAAATTAAAAACAATATCCTTTGTATCGGATATGTTTTGTAAAAGATGAACAAAATTATAATCATTACATATAAGTATCCATGCTTATTGTAAAACGGTTACCTTGACTGTTGACGACCGATAAGTAATTTACAAATTTTTCTAAAAATAATTCAATCTAATCCTCAGTGATTGTTAATCAAATCGTTATCACTTATACAGAAATGTGATATATTGAATTGTTTGTTTTACTTTCTCCCATTAAAAATATGTGAGCAAAAAATCTTCCGATCGATCTTAGAATTAAATTACGTTCCAATGTACGTTCGCCCATAAATGTAGGTACTGGGTCCGATAGTACCTCGTATCTAAATAACAAACCATTTACATTGAAATAAATTAACAATGTAAAAGACACCGCGTACAAAGGATCATCATTCATGTTCATTACATCCATGTCTCAGTCTTTATAATACTCTGATATTGTAAGGAGTGAGATCCGGTTTTGTAGTAACGCATTTTCTATAACTAGCAATTGTCTTGTAAAATAAACTAGACCGATCTTGATGTACTTGCGGAAAAATAAACAAGGAAGTTACGTTGTCCTTCTCGAATGACGAGTTAACAGGTGATCCGTCTTACTGAATCACTCAAGTAACAAAGGTAGGTATCAATTTTATATTTAACTAGCTTTCGCCCGCGACTCCTTCCGCATGGAATTAAAAAACAAAAGCCTATGTGTCCTTCCAGACTTTCCTCCACATCTATGGCAAATTTCATGGAGATCCGTTCCGCAGTTTAGGCTACAAACTCTAAAAAACATCCATCCAACTAAACCTTCGCATTTATTATATTAGTAAGATGACATTTAGTGCTATTTTAAAAAAAATATAAAGGCAATAGATAACTTGGTATTACAAATTATTTGGATATTAAGACGACAAAATTCAATTACAATTAGAAAAGAAATAATTGAATATACTCTTGGGAAAATGTTACAAAAGGTTTTATTTGTTTTTGTATTTGTATTCTCAACACACAGATGTAAAGACAACGATAAGATAAAACAAAAGGCCATCAGTTGAATGAACCGTTGCACTCAGTTTAGTATCAGTTCAATTGTACTTCGGAGGAAAAAATAATCACATAACGATCTAAGCGTAAAACTTAATCTGGTTACATCATAACTAGGGAAAAATCTCTGTTAAGAAAACTCCAACCTACCAATCGAATCTAAAACTTCCTCTTTGAAGTACCTAGGTTAAAATGTTAGTCAATTTTTTTAACACCTTTTTATCTTGTTATCAGATAGAACATTCTGATCAAAAATGAAATGCAATTGATATTAGTAACATCGCGGTAACGAGGGCAAGGACGTGACCGTAATATATATCGCGCACGCAAAGGATATTCTCATGGTTACAATATTTTCGAATCAGTCATCATATTTCACACAGGAAAAGTTTAATTGAACAGCAAGAAAAATAAATGACAGTCGAGTTACTCACCAAAAATAAAGCCAGTATTCCTCTTGGTAAAGGCATTGTTAAATCAGTGTCATACATAGTCTTTCGCCATAAAAAAGCTAAGTTATCAGTGAGTAACAAGGCTTTTTTTACTATTTTTTAATTTCACGCGGATGAAGTCGCGAGCAACAGCTAGTATGGAATAAACAAATGTTTTATGGCTAGATTCTTACCAGACGAGGCATACATTTATGCACTATTTTAATGTGGCTTGAGTGAAATATGAAAAAATAAATTAAGACGTAATTACAAATTCACTATTAAAAATTGTTTCGCAATAATTAATTTATGCAACTTTAAAAAGATTTACGAATGGCACACTTCTGCAATATACTGAAAATATGCTGAAGAGGGACATACCGACGAGGTCATTCAATGTGTAGGTATATTATTTTAGGGAGATCTCTTGAAAGTTTAGATCTTTTGAAATTGCGAAAAATCATATAACCAATAAGGATATGGCATGGCGGTTACGTATAAACGCCATTGCTGTAGCAATTACGAACATCTGGTAAAATAATGCTTTATCGTATAATTTATTTCGTGTAAGTCAAATGTATTTATGATGTTCGTAGGGTGATCGGAGACTTGATAAACCAGTGATTGAATAGACGCAAGACTTGATTGTAAATCGACAATTCAAGGATGATTATGAGGCAGTCATTTGTATAATAATTGCCGACACCATGTATTACAACATTTGTCGCCACGCAAATTGTATAGGGTTGACATAACAATTGCTATTTAAAAACTAAAGCTTCTAAAATTTGGAAAGTAATCTCTTACAGCTAGATTAATATACGTATTTTTATAGAAGTTAACTGTATGGTTGTCAACTTTACACTACTTAAATAGTCCTTACTTCACGACAAGACCAAAGCTCTTAATTTTCCGCGACAACCCTAGGTCTGTAGAACGCGGTGCCCGCGTGAGACGCTGCCACGTGATGTAGATTGCTATTAATTGATTAGTACCGCACGCTTGTCCACTTACTGCCTCAGCTATGAGTGCTACGGAACTATTCGATCAACATATCGTGTAATCCAATACTAACTTATCATCTTTCAGTACAGGATATAGTGGTTACATCTGTAAACACTCGGTTGATCTTGATGGACAAGTTATGACCGTAAAAAATGGTAGAAAATCTATACAACAAAACAAGCGATACATGTGTATTTAAAATTAAAAAAAATCCCCTAAAATGATTAAAACATATCATTTTCTTGATTCGCCTATACATTTACTATACAATTTCGAAAGTGTCTTTTTAAGCTATCTTCATCATTTGGATGTCCTAATCATTCATTTCCAAAATCTTAGTTGCATTTAATATAATATTTCAAAAGCAGTCTTTCTGACTAAATAATAAAAAGGGAAGATTTCGTTACTTTTTAAAAGAACGCAGAAACCATTATCAATAATAATTATTTGTAAAAAAACCGCTTACCATTATTCTAAAGTCAATTAACGATGACAAAGTATCACAACACTTAGCGAAGGTAAGACGGCAGTCCGACTGCAAAAGCGATACGTTGTGATAAGTTCAATATCGACTTGAGTATAATAAATTCTATAATCTGATAAAGTAATCACTATGCTCTGATAGTTGGTCTCCCAATTATAACATTATCATTTCTAACAGAGTATAAGTTAATTTTCGTACTGATAGAATTATTGCGCAAATATTTGTGATTTACATGCAACAGTAGATTATATTTTAATAATCGCAACGGCTTAAGGCACACCTTCCTAATTTCTCAAAATGTAATAATTATTTCTGCTTTTTTTCGCGTTCCTTTTTTTCCTTATTATTACTCCCTACACTATCTGATAGTTAAGAAATCCAGGTATTCATAGGTTAAACACTTTTAATACGTGGGAATTTCTTGCACGTTCATATTCTGTCTAGCCACATGTTTTCATGTCAATTAATATTAACTAAACAATATCGTTGTACATTAACTTAAAATAGGAAAATCCAAGGCACGTGTGTATCTGATTTTGTATTGACACACGATGTCGATAAAAAGGAAGACGTTAGAAACATACACAATAGAACTCCTTGATTTCCGTCAACTTCGTTGAAAGAGACGGTAAATATTCAAATCCATTCTGCAGGAATCAAAGGTAGACTTATACAAATCAGATAAGATAAAACAAATAAGACATAGTAAAATGCAGCAAGTAAATAATGTCAGGAACTGTTGTTGATCCAGAAGGTTATTGGCTTGTGGTTTTACGAAGAAACAAACGTGGGACATTCACCTGACCGTTTTAAAATGCAAATGCGTCAGTGACATTAATTGAGGACAATTAAACTGCACGCTGTCATATGCTGATGTTAACAGCATGAAATTATAATTGCACGTTAAGGTCTCAGCGATTATGTAACTGAGCATATTAAAGTTATAGATGTTATTTCATCGACTCTATGATGTAGTTTTAGTACTTATATACTTAATACATGGGGGAATACCTAAGCGTGCTTTGCGTAATCTTTGTAGGATTATCGCCTTCTCATAAATCATGAAAGATATACTTGAAATATGGAAAAAACACATACTCAAAATAAATCGTTGTCGACGAAACCCGAATATGTAAGAAACTAAAATAAAACTTATTTTCTACACGTGTGATTAATTCACAGGAGTAACGGACGATGCAATGATATTTTAATTGGTTTACTGTATTTTGAAAGACCGTAGTTTTTTCTATGTCTTATGGCCTTGCACATATAGTAACCACTTCCCCACAGATCAAGTATCATAATGGTTTAATCCATATAAAAATCTCATTTGACAGGAAGTTACTGTCGTTTAACGAACTTCGAAAACTATCTCTTAACAACTTTAATAATATTTATCAACACAATATACTAGCGACCATGAAATATGAGACTACTAATTGTTAATTCCTCGTATATTGCCGGGTTAAATGTTCCTAATAATAGCTCTTAGCTGAGGCGTCATCTTTTTTTTAAATCGATATGGATAGCTAAATAACATCTAGTTGGAAGCCAAAAAACTTAAAAAAACAAAGCATGTTTTTATTTTTAGGTGACAGATTGTGCAAAATCTTTAATTTCAAGTTTTCAAACAATCAGCCACTACTTTGATTAGATTTTTAGTCAATGTGATATGAACGTGTGTGACGCATGTCGAGTTCGACTAGCATTTCATTAACACAAAAACACATTAAAACATTAAGATTTAACACTAACCCACTAATAAAGCATTTAAACAACGACATCCGGTGACCTTAAGCTGTAATAATTAAAACCACCCGGATACGAGTGTTTAGTTCAACTAAACACTCGTGTCCTGTAATAGGCGATTATCTTGCTTACATCCATAGACAATCAGCCTAATTCCAACATTATGACTTCGTTGCATACATGCAATGAGACCTGGCCATGTGCCCAATGTTACGTAATTGCCCGCACATCTCTATGTACTCGCAAATGTATCCGATTCGACAGATTGGCGTATCATTCAATAGACGGCGAATATTTCACTTTGTAAGCCAAACAAATACACCACTTGACAATTAGATTGTATAGGCGACTGGACCCCGCCTATTATGTGGAAATTTAAATTCAATTCTTAAATATATCTTATTCTAATTACTAATTGTTTCACTTATTATCCTAGCTAAGTTAAAGCACTATACGGTATGTATTACACAATATACACCTATTTCAAACATAAAAATCAGAAAAAAACATATATTTTATATATAAAATGTTCATGAATAGAATTTTTGTGAATGGAAGATGTCATACCCTCTTCCATCTAACTGACAGTGTCGCAATTTTATTTTAATTAATGAAACATTTTTCCCATAAAAAATACGAATAAGGATTTTCTGAAAACAGTTGACCATCCATTAGGGACATGTAATGAGTGGCAAAATGAAATAGCTAGCCGCTATTTAACGAGTGTTTAAGGACACTAGAATAAGCACTGAATCGTTTAAAAAATGAGCCATAGTTGTACACATCTCGTACCTAGCACCGAAAAAAAGGGGTTAAAAGCAACAGTGTAAAAATGTACAACAGCATTTATCATACTAATACCTATTATAAATGCGAAAGTTTAGATGGATGGATGTTTGTTAGAGTTTGTAGCCTAAACGGCTAAACCGATTTCGGTTTAACTTGGTATAGATGTAGAGGATAGTCTGGAAGAACACATAAGCAACTCACTTTTGTTTTTTTTTAATTCCACGCGTAGTCGAGGGCGAAAGCTAGTAATAAATATAGCTTTACAACAATTCTAGATCTGCTGCCAAAGTATCTAATGCATTTAATTAACGACATAGATATCAAACATTGACAGTCCAACATTCGGCTTTGATTGAAAAGTAGCCGTGATAAAAAATACCAGGAGTATCTTGTATAATTAAAAACTCAAATAACATCGTTTTATGTCATAAATTCATTTAATAATCAATTTTCCTGAATTTCAAAAATTAAACATCAGCATTGCGCCAGCTTGTACCTGTGCAAATTGGGTCGCGACTAGGCAAGAAAGTAAAGCGTGCCAGCATTATTTATTTATTGACTTCTAGAATACAATTGAAGAAATACTTTAGAAATTCAACTACTAATTCATAAAGGCTTGGTTTATACAACGCATGTCATTGTAGGGAGTTATTTTGCCGAAGAAAAGAGAAAATCGAGCAAATACTGATTAACATTGTGTAAAAATATAGCAATTAATTACAAAAAAACAATTGATAACGAACTACATTCTGTAGAGGAATACTAATCAAAGGGTGCTTAAAATATTATTGTTTTCTTACCTACGTTGTTTTCACGTAATTTCAGTTGTTTTGAACTTGGTGCTCGATATAGACGGTGTTCAAACAATGACGAGAATTTGGCATTTATTTTAGACTAAAGTTTGAAACAAAACCATGTTGCTTATTTTAACCATGAGTATTATGTATTATGTATTATCATGCGCTTAAACGAGCACGCAAATTTGTTGATAAACTACATTGAGACGTGAAAGTTCTTAAAACTTTAATACATTGTTTTTTTATTTAAAATCATTTCACTTTAATGTATACTAGAAGTCCTTGTGAAAGGTTACAGAAGCATTGAACTTGAAGGTTATTATTTAAAGTCAGACTTATGCTAACAAAGAGGCCTGTTTCTTCTCTCTTGTAATAAAACTTAATAAAATCATGTTAACTTTGCTGCGTGAAAACATCTTAAACAATCATAATATCTGATTCGATAATAACTTTTGTGTAAAAAAAATAGTACTCAAAAAAAGGCCACGCGATAAAAAATATTTGACCGTAAAAAAGAGAAGATAATGAAGAATAGAAGCCACTTTTACTTCTTCGCACCCCAGGCCCTGCTCGCCAGGTGCAATACCACGAGCACACAGAAGACAGGCGTGAAGTGGAAGCAATACGTTTCGTCTCATGAATATGCGTGTCGGAGGCCTAATTTTAGTCACTTTTCTTTCCCAACCTTTTCTAGTAAGAACATTATGGGAAGAGAGAGTGGATCGGTGGTGGAAAAGACGCATAACAAGGGAATATATCCTCATTAAGTGCGTCTCTTCCCCTATCAATTAAGGGTAGGCAACCCATCTGCAATTACGGATTTCTATGGGCAGCGGTCTCTTCACCTTCGGTGATTTCAGGTGGCCGCATGGTCGTATGCCACCGTATAATAAAAAAAAGAAAGGAAGTATGGAAAAGCGAAATGGAATAGACCTGTTGCTCCCAATCATCTGATAGATAAGGAGGGATAATGTATACCATTGCTATATTTTAAGGAATATTTTTTGCCACGCATCTGATTTCATAGTTTATCTACATGCATTACACAAATGGAGGCTACAATCTACCTTTAATCAAGGTTATAATGGCTAGATAAAGGCATAAGATAAACCTACTCGTGTATACTTTCCTTGTGTTTGTAGAGCTAATCTGCGTATACTGATGATTTATTACTTTGTTGCTGTTTCGTTACATTTTGTGTAATAATTATGTAAATCAATCACATCATCAAGATTTCCGCGTGCCATCCCCGTTTACCGTGAACTTGATAATGATGTAATGAGAGATAATCTATTATGTATACATATAATAAAATCGGAGTGTCTGTTAGTAATATCAAAAGAAAAATTCCAGATTTCGGGAATATGATGTATTTGCGTTGCTGATAATGAAAATCGCATTAAAAAATTTGTTTGTCTGTCTGTCTGTCCGCATGCCGCGTTTGTTCCGGGTAACCTCCGAAACGGCTGGGCCGATTTCGACCGAACTTTCACTGGAGGCTAGCTGATAGATGGGCATATTACTACTTTTTTATCTTAATATCCCGTGGACGAAGTCGCCGGCAACAGCTAGTATATTATGAATCCCTTTATATCCCCAATTTTTTATTAATCATGCAGAAGAAACTTTATTTCTCTATAAATAATCAGTCACATGTTTTATGTCCAATAGGACAGAACACACAACAAATAAAAACTAGAGCTTGCTAATTGATTTAACCTACAACCAAATTTCAATTTCCAGCAATTCTATAGATATCACAGTCCACACATTTAGGTTGACATTGGCACATTTTAGCATTAGTACCATAATTGACCTATATTGCAGTAACAGGAATACAAAATGTAATATGATTTAAATGCTT
>JAOCNA010000003.1:2268555-2286398 GCA_026546675.1 Papilio helenus
AAAAGGTCCGTGTCCTTTCCTAGTGACGGCTGCAGCTCTGGCACTGTACCGGCCGCCCGCGCGAAGTGAGTTAATAGTGTTGTGCCCCGGGCGCGAGATAGGCTCGCTACGCCACTGGTCCTGGGTTCGAATCCCACTGAATACCAACATGATTTGTGTTTGTGTTCCACTTTAGGAAATAATGCAGTGTTCATTGCAACGAAAACCCCGCCTCTTACAAATCTATGCTAATATTATAAAGAGAAAAGATTGCCTACTTTATTCGATGGGCGTAACTTCGCCAAATCTAATTATAATTCTAAAAAACGGCTGCTGCATTTTTGTATAAAAAAAACACCTTTTATAGTCTCGTGTGAAATGGGATGCCAAGTTTAAACTTGACATAAAGAATTCGTTAACATTTCTGATTTATCTACGAATTCCAAGTTAATTTATTACTTGCTATAAAATTCTTTTGTTATAAAGTTTAATTTAAAACGTGCTTCATAAATATCATTAATTTTTATATATTTCGAATTTTATCTTTTAAATTAAAGCGAATTTAAAGACCAGAAGCAGTACTTGACAATTCGAGTCCATAGACAAAAAATAATTACTTGTTTAGGGGTGCTTAAAATGTTTAATATTAAAATTCATATATTTAATATACATCCGGAATTACAAGTCTTTAATATCGAGTAAACCATTTCTAGACTGGCTTCTAGTAAACTCCGAAATTATAAAAAAAAATACAGTCAAGAGTAATTTGAAACTGCCAAATATTTTAGGTTACATAAATATCTTCATCACATAAATGTATTCAGTCTATAAGCAAAATTATGGAAAATTTATAACGCACAAATGTAGTTTGAACATCCCTGTACGGACGCGGAGGCGGATTTGAAAGTAATTAAACAAACACGAAAACGGCCGGACTAGTTAGTGAAGCGCCGCCCACAGATAATCAATTCTCATAATTAATCGATACGCTCGCTCCCCCCAACTCGATGTGGACATGAAAACAAAATATCGATAACGTTCATCGCTTGTCAGACCATCGATTAGGGTCATTATTTGTACACTCTTTAGACTACTATATTTTAGAAAAATAAGATATATTTTAATCGATTTATTTACGTAGGTATAAATAACAAAATGGAGATACAATTTCTATGATTTATTCGCAACTAACACGTATCAGAACACAGAATCTAAATTAATCGTTACTAACGTCACAATGTCTCGTATCGAATCGATAACTGAATGATCGGCGATAGAGAACGTTAAGATTATTGGCAATAATACCGTTGATTTACATGCTTAATTATTGCTTTAGCACTCTACACATTCTACTAAACATTCTTCGCTTAATGTCTCTGTTCATAACAAGACGACTTTAATTGAGAGAAAGTTATAATCAGTCTAGATTCTCAGATTTGAATAGATGGTTTGTCTTTGCAAATCTATCGATAACTTACATTAATATGAAAAATAACAACGTCTCTAATTATAGAAAGTGAAGGGAGATTTTAGGACCTAAAAGGCCATACATGACACTAGTAAATTTGGTAGATAAATGTAACAAGGTTGTTAGTAAAAAATAAATTCAAGTCCTACGCTACAAAAATAATTAAAGATTGGAGAAAGAAATTCACGAACGCTAATCGAATTTTTAACTCAAACTCATCATTATAAACTATAGGTATACCAACTGATCGTATCAACTGTCCATGCATAATTGCCGCATTACGCGTTCAACTGCAGCTTAACCCTTAAACAGCCGATAATCTCCCGGCCTTACGGGAACAGTTGCCATCAATCAAATCCCATCCAATAAGTATCAAGAAGCGCCATAATGATTTATACGGCGCGCCCCGCACTTATTAGATGTCTTCAACATCACGACTACAGACCTACCTTTGCCTTTAAACAGTTTTTTTTTTTTTTTTTATAATCAATCATCGGTAAACAGGATGTTAATAACATGCTAATTGTTGAACATGTAATTGATAATTTTTAAATTAATTTCGAACTGAATTGCGTTATCATTTCCTTTCCTGTTATTTACAATTTTATCTATATCTTTATTGTTCACTGTTGTAATATAAGTAAGTTATATAAGGTTGGCCAGTGATTACAGTACACTGCATAGAGATTCTAGCTTCAATTCTCAATACAAATGTTCTTTTTAATCATGTTTAATCATGTATGAATTTGTGTCATAATCAATGCTGAACAAATTGTTAAATTATGATACACCTACTAAAGTGAGAATAATTGTACTAGAGATTTTAATCTGCAATATCGTGGGAAAATCAGCATCATAGTAGAACATTAGCCCAGTAATTTCAATACGACTTTCTGATAAGTCTGTTATAATGTTTAATTTCTTTTGCATATCATTAACATTAAAATTATTAAAAAGTAAATAAAAAACATCATTATATACAATTTAAATATGTGACTGACACATTCTATGTTCCCACGGCTGTATTACTTCGGAGAACATGTTTCTAGGTTTATTTAAAGTACTAGTCAGTGTACAAGCTGTTACTAAATTATCTTAAGTACTAGAAAACGTGCAAACTACTGTTAAACTACTTTAACTGTTAACTTCAAATGCAAAAAATATATTCATCTCTTTCATTAGAGATGACATTTTGTAGA
This sequence comes from Papilio helenus, assembly GCA_026546675.1. Classification (NCBI taxonomy): domain Eukaryota; kingdom Metazoa; phylum Arthropoda; class Insecta; order Lepidoptera; family Papilionidae; genus Papilio; species Papilio helenus. The sequence continues at coordinate 2,271,202 of JAOCNA010000003.1, forward strand.
ATACCTTTTCTAATGAAGCATACATTAAAATTTGTATTCTTGATTGATAAATTAAAAAAGATGTTGATGATGCTGCTTTCGTCATTTTTTATCTGTGATTTGGTAATGTTATTTTGAAACAGTTATTTTTATAAATAGCTGAATTAATCTCCGACAACCCTAAGGGTATATATCTAAATTTCATCATAAATAAAAGTGTACTAAGAACCCTAAATTGGAATAATAAATTGTATATCATTTCTCATATTAGATGGGCAGCGTGGAAGCAAGAGGTTAGAAAAAAAACGAGAATCATAGACAAACAGAAACAAATGAGGCGGACCGAAATTGAATGCTTCGTTTGTTCTTATTTTAGATATGCAATATTTTTGTTGTAATATCCAATTATGTTGCGCCCGGTTCTGTTTTGAACTTTTTCTTTCATTTAAGGTAACTGTCTTGAACTAATTAATGATTTCCTCACAGTTGGGGATCGGGGTTATTCGTAAATGTTTTTTTGAACGGCCTTTAATATTTTAATTGATGACCTTTTCGATTAACTAGTCAAGCTGTATAATTGAATGACTGTGTTCTCATACGAAAGTTGGAAATGTGAAATTTATTTCGTTACAAAAAACATTCTTACTATTGAATGTTAATTCTTAACAACAACAAGGTCGTAATAACACGTTTTGCACGAATTGGCCGGTATTTTCTTTTTGCCGCCATTTTCTTTTCGTGTCAATTGCCACCTTATAAAAATCATGTACAAAAATAAATGCATTGTCAAATTACATTTTTTAGGAAAAACAGCGATAATTTCTTTTTATTAAGTCGAAAACTGATGTCACAATTTAACACTAATAGTTAAATCGAAACCTTAGTATCATTAAACAAGAATTTATCGTCAATCATTACAAAGATTACTTGATGGCAACAATCGACAACTCTATAGATTTACGAGCGGCCGGTCGCTAGAGGAATTTGCGTATGTACGCCTTAACCATTAAACGTAATTCCAGCCATAAAATTATGGGATTTACCTTCGTAATTGCTAATTTGTGTTTCAATTTAATCGAAGCACCTTGGAACACTCTTCATTATATTATACTGTTACCATAAGGTGACTAATCGATGGTCGCTTTTATAGCAACACAAATAAGATTATAACTAAAACGAGTAAAGAGAACGAAAAATCTTTACCACAAAATCAAGCTCGAGAGATAGACTAAATGATCAAATGCAAAGGTTATAATAAAGAGTGTTGTAAAGAACTAGCATTTTTATTTATCACTAACTCACTTTTGTATTTTAATCGAGCACTCAGACAGAAATATTTTGCAAACAAAAATCGCGCGCTACTCAAATAAATAAAACAAACGTTATGAAAGTTAAAATTTAAATCGTATTTCAATCAGTCCACACGTATCGGATATATTTGAGTATGATCGTAAATTGTAAAATGTTTATTCGAAACTCTGACGACCCTTGGCTCAATTGATTGGATTTGAAGTGCAAAGTTCAACATTTCAAGCAGCGAGGGATTGCCACACCAGGATCATAAATTTACCGTATAAGCAATATATTACGTCCCAATAAAATGAACTTTGGTTCACGTCAAATAGAACAGCCTGTATGTAAATGTGTTACGCTTATGAAATAAACGAACCGCGAGCTCGGATAACACTCGTCTCAATTCTACACATAGAGGATACACAACCGGACAAAATGTAATCAAACAGACATGAAAAGGGTCTCTCTATTTGTGTAGGATATCAATAACTATGTTAGTTACCGTATCGTGCTCAACTTTGTTTACTCAAAGAATTATCCATCTGTTACTGATGGTTCAAATGAAATAACAGAAAACATTTTCTTATTTATAACTAACTTTGGATGACTAGATTACTTAAAGAACTGCTTAGTTAACGATTAAATGACTTTGAGTGCGCCGGGTAGATTGATAAATAATTTTTAATATACATCCCTAATCCCTATGTATATCATTATTGTTGAAAACAATAATTTTCAATAAAATATGTTCATTGATCTTAAAATACAAATAAGTCAATAACTTTTGTAAAATAGTTAATGCTCGATCGGAAATATGTTCCATTTCTTGACCATTCCCATAGAAAAGGTGAGGTAAAACATTTCCGAGCCTTCCGGGGCAGGTCATTGAAAACGGATGGAATCTATCCAAACCTAATGGCCAACAAAATTGTCTAACCTTTCTATTTCACCAATTCACTTTAATGCTTATTCAACATCATCGACTCCTACTTCTACTAATCAACACAATATGAACACAAGTAAAGTGGAATTACGTCAGATGTAATTCCATCAGAAAATTTCGCTTACAAAGTTTCTTTTCAAATTCGCTTCATTGCCACATTATTAAGTAATCATTTAATAAACGAGATACGCCGCTGAAACGTACTGAATATTAAAACCATTGTCAAGCTCAACACGACTACTGTCGTAAAAGCGGCATTTAAATTAATTCTAAAACAATGTTAACACATTGTTTATGGTTAAACAAATAAAACGGAGCTCAAATAAATAAATGAAAGTAAATGTAAATATTAAGCATACTTTTTCTAACGTCATTCCTCTCGTTACCTTTTAAAAGACAGATGAGACGTCTTGAAGGTATGTAATTGTAATAAAATTTTACGGTAACATTAGAAATACAAACACCATATTAAATAGGAAAAAGGAAAATCATTTTACGTAGGCGTAAAAAATAACTTTTTGTAACAAATTGGCTTAAAATTGGAAGTGTGGAACACTTCCAATTTCACATCTTAAAACTTGAGATTGTGGTCGTTTCTATTGTGATATCTTGAGCTCCTCATACACAAGACGATGTGAATTTTCGAAACTCGGTGATTTTTGTCGCTAACACTTACACATCACATTGTCTCAAATGTTAGCAAGCCCGCGACGGCGTTATTTCTATCTGCTAACGCCGAAGCTCGCTACCTCTTTGTCAAGATCACCGTAAGAGAAGTCGCTGCGATTTTCACGATAGTGAAGCTATACAGATGACATTTTGTTTGTTTGTGAGTACGGAGCGCTTGTTACGCTATACCCGCCATGCAAGAATACAGTCATATAAACTAAACATTTTTTTTTCGTACCTCCGAGTAGGGGGCCCTACGGGCACCTGCTGCTATCGCTTATGCAGCAACCTTGTTACCGTTAGGTTTTTATATATAACATGACATATATATTTAAGCAAAATATTTAACTACCTATTATTGAAATAGGTAGTTAAATTAAATATTACATAAATACATATATACATACATACTTGTTATGAATATACATATTTATTTATTTAACTACGGAGCCATTGGCCTTCGCTGCGCCATAAACTAAACATTATCGAAAAACCTTTTAACATGATTTTAAATGTAAAATAACATATTATTTCAATACTGACCTTATATAAGACGAACTAGAAAATTAACTACAAAACATGTTTCCATTATTTAGGAGAAACACATCTATTGTTGACTTTGGTGGAGACTGCGGCGCCCTCTACGCCCACGTTCGATCTCGGGTGAGTCAAGGACTACCGACTGCATATTTGTAATTTACTTTTGTGCCAAATCTCCAAAGTGCTCTAGTGATTTCAGTCACTATACGAGCCCATGTTAGTAATGTGCAAGCGTTGGACGACCAAATGTAAAACAATTAATAGCCGGAAATCAATAAAATACAATTTAATTTGAATATGTATTAAATTTGGCTATTTCGATCTTTATTTTAACGAACGTAAATTTGTGATATGTGGAATAAGAAACCTCCACATTTTAAAACAAAATTATTGTAATGTCGTTTCGTTGAGCCTACAACAAAATATATTGAGAGGTAAACTTGTGATTTACGTTAACCTTTAAAATCGTATATTTAGATTGCTTAAAGAGATCTAACTCTTGCAAAAAGAACTACTATTACTTCTTAGAGCAGCTTTATTTACTTAAAAAATAAACATACGTTTTCAGATTAGAGCAGAGCCCGAGCAACAGTAACGAGGGTGGAATTTGCTTAACATTTCTGTAGCGTTGTTTAAACATGCCATCCTCGTCACGTACCACGACGGACTGTTCTGTTCTCTTTCTTGTAATCAGATATTCGGTTAAGGCACATTTTAAAGTAAGATTTTTGTTAAAAAATGAACAGTACATTTCTATGTATGAATTGATAAAACATATCGTAAATTTCAAACTAACCTTAAATCCAAAATACACATGTATTACATTCAAAACACACACACAAAACAGGGAAAACAATACAATATTCAACATGAATGTTGAGTTAAAAGTTGAAAGTCTGCAAATACATATGGCGAAACCTGTTATCGGAAAGATATGTTATTACATAAACATTTATACAAAAATAGAATTCAAATCTGAATTTCAAAACGAGAGCGGGAAACATTTTCACCATTTCAAGTTTCAAAAGTTAATTTAACTTTTAGCAAATCGAAGTATTTTAAAATCATTCGGAAAATCCTCTTCCATTTCTACATTAAAGATCACGGTCAGTATTTAGTAAACTATAAATGAACAAATACAATACTTATGTTTTTTTCTCAAAACATTAATTAAGTAATGTAATGCACATGCCATCAAAAAGTATGTAGTGTGCAGGGGCTCAAAATCCTGTTACGTATAACAATAAATAAAAATACTCCTTTCTACATACGTGTAGAAAGGAGTACTTTAACAATACATGAAGCGAAAACCGTTGGTTATTATAACTGAGAAAGTTTGGAGTGGCCGAATAATGCAGAAATTTGAGATTTCTAATAGCCAGTACTGTCCGAAGAAAAAAAAAATCAAAAGACGTTCCTTTATAGACGCAAATTTACGTAACGAAGTTTAGACTATTCGGGTAATGTTATTTCGAAGGTATATTACGCTTTCTTCTGATAAAGTCCATTTTCTTAACAGTAGTATACATTTTAACATTAACTCTATATTTATTAGTAAAAGAAACAATGAAAACAATAGCTTACTTATAAATAGAAACATTGCCGACCATGACGTACACCTAAACAGATAATCGACGTTTTGCATGTTACTGACGTACTTGTCAAGTCTATATTCAACCACTAATCAAGTACAATTTACGTAGGGATTTTCTAAAATCACCTTTTTAAATATCAGGGCCTAGCACGGAAAATTGCGAGAAAGTATTCGTAACGCCATTTACAAAATTTATATGAGTTTACAACCCCATGGGTAACTGCACGAATGCAAAATTATATTTCTCGATAACGTAACTAATTGTGCCAGTATGTTATTGCCGGAATCGCCTTTTTACTACAGTTCTAATTAAAACACTCTAGATAAACACTGTAGAGTTATTTATAAGTCTTGATTACTCGTCTCTTAATGTAATGAAAAAGACAAATTAAACTTTAACTAAAAGATAAATTCCATGTGGTACAACATATAGGGTCGGTAGACCCTCTCTGAAACCCTTAATTCATGAAGCTTGTGTTCATAGACTATATACAATATGGATTTAGCATGTCGTAAGATAACAACTGCATAAATAGATAAAAAGTAACACTACAAAACTATTCAAATACTCGGTAAAAATGTTGTTATTGTGTTACTAAAACGCGATACGAACTTCAATAACAAATTATCAATCACAGTTAAAAACAAACGGCGAGCGAGGCGGGAGGGGAGAATGGGGTATCGGTTTGTAGTCGGGGGGGCGTCGGCGCCAGTCTGGCTGGCGCGAATGCACGGCCCAGCATGCACTCAGTGCAGGTACGATCTAACCCGACTACCCCGCTACCTTGCTACCCACAACATCCCTACCTGCCGCTATCGGCAATTCGCAATTTTATTTATTTAGTTCAACAAATATTTATCCTATACTAGCTATTCCCGTGCGGCTTCATCTATATGACATTATGAAAACTATTTTTTATTGTTTACATTCCGTATATCTTTCAATTAGAAGCGTCAAAATTAAAATGCTGAAATGACAATGAAAGCCCGTGCTATTTGAGAATTTAAGTAACCACGGCAACCTTGATTTTTTGCTGGCATTGGCTTGTAATATTTGTCCCCTTCTCTTAGAGCAACGTTATCTACATATTTCCTATTTTTTTTTAATTTGCTGTGATCGCTAACATCCATTACAAATAAGTATGTGTTTACGCTTTACTGCACATAAACAATATCGACTTTAATCTATATCAATATTATAAAAAGGAAAGCTATGTATTTATTTTTATTAAATAAGTCAAAAACTATTGGGCCGATTTCCAAAATTATTTCTCCATTAAAAAGCTATGTAACCACTGAGTAACACCTTCTTTTTTTTTTATTTCCATGCGGACAAAATTTATTATAACTTATAGCAGCGTAAATTATAACAGCTAGTTTATTATAATTAGAAAGTTCGTAAATCTAATTAGAAACAGTAATATAGACACCATAAACACAAGTTTTAAATGCTATTGTAGAACTAGAATATTTAATTTTATATATTTAGAAAAAGGGCTATTTCTACTAAATATTATCTTTTATTTCAAAACGGTATAAGTCATGAAGAATTCCTATTCATTGAGTCTTTTCAACTACAATAATAAAATCAAGTTACGGCTTTATTTTTATCGCACCGTAATACTTTGTGAAAATGGAGGATAGCAAAGTTTGCAATCATGTAAACAACATTATAAACTTGCCGGCCAACACTAGTAATAACTTAAAGCTATACGTCATATTTGCGAAAGTATTGATTGGTCATTTCTTTTTTTTTTAATAAGTGGAATGTTTACCACGAAATGCCATCCATCTGTACACAGCAATAGATGTTAATTATACTTTGATTTCCGTTAAAGATGATATTGAAACATACGTATTTTAATGAGTGCTTTTGAGAAAAGGTATGATGAATGCAAGGGTGGAAGATAAATCGATCTGGAGCAGGAAAACTCTGTGCGCAAAAACAACGTGAGTGGGATCAGGGCAAGATTAGGATAATAATGAAAATAAATACATGAGAATTAACCAAAGATGAGAAAAAATATAGAAAGTAGAAGTAGTACAATTACTTTTTCACACAAAAAATGTACTATTTATAGCCGCAACCGAGAATTCCGAAAATAAAAGTTAACATACTTACTTGTTCTTTAACCTAATTTATTAAAAAAAGTATACAGTTCAACAAAACCAACGATGAAAGGGAAATGACCTCGTTCTTCGCGGCCACACCAGTCGTTTGAAACCTTCTCACGCACGCATCTATAAAATTTATTTTTAGTTCGCGTCGGAAGTAAGTAGCTATCTTGCGATTGACGATTACAACCGAGGCCCCAATTAGAGAGCTTAGTATACCGCAGTGGAATCAGCGCCATCTGCACTGTACTTAATTAATTAAAGGATCTTCATTTTCGACAGACCAATGACAAGCCCAAACCCAATTAGTTCCTACCTTTATTAGAACCTATATTAGTTATTCATAGTTAGTATTAATTATAGATAGTTGACATTTCATTGTAAATGTTAATATACTACCACGAAGATTCAACGTATAATCATTGTAAATTGTGATGTACTACAATAAAAAGAACAGATGAGTTATCAATCTGATTTCCAGTAAGTTCTGAGTTCTTATAACATTCCATTGTATCTAAAGTAAAATATAACATTTTTATTTGCGGCCGTTTTCACTGACAAGGGTCAAGATGTCACGCTTTGCGGAGATTCAAAGGGCTTGACCGCAGATTTTGTATGATATTAAAAGAAGATATTACCACACTGAAAAAAATTAAAACACTTTTAGGCTAATTTAAACTGGTCTAATTTAAAAATAGTAATTTTACTTCATCAAGTAATGCGATTTAAACTCTCCGCCATCTAATACTACAGCATCTAACAGTGCGAAAAAAAACAATATGATTAAAGGAGTATTAAAACGTAGAACGATAAGAAGATACCTAAAAGTAGATTGCTTACGAATTTATGTTCATTAAATTTCCCATGAAGAATAATAACAACAATGAAGAGACCAAGAGCTGGTTTAAATTGACCGGTGCTCCAGATTCTGGGAATATAAACAAGCGGTAAAACGACAAAACTATTACAACTGGGAGTTGTTCCGAAGCAAACGAGTGATAGAGGGTGCTGGCACGAAGCCAGTTGGACCGTGAATGTGGTCCGCCGCTTGCCGCACTTGCCGTCCGGCCCTACGCAAATGTGACACGGAAAAGTGAAAACAAGTGTTGACGTAATGCTCACCCAGCCTGGCAAACAACACAATACGTTGAATTGATTTAAAACAACACGTTTTGACGAGAACTGGCGTGTTAAACTTTTATAACGAGCTCGCGCAACCCTATTTATGAAAAGTTTCTCGTGCCTTGATATATGAAAAACATTCTCATGTAGTCATCACTGCAGTAGTAGGTACATAGATAAAATTTTATGCAATGTAGAATGTCGTGCAGATTCATAAACTTTGTTACTCATTTTATTACAGTTTCCAGCTTTGAAAGCACACCGAGTAAAAGGTGGGTTCCAACATGAAACATATCTGCACAAATTAGGTACATTCTTATTTTTGAAAGTAACATTATAAACCTTTTCTTTGAATGTATCACCTTTAAATATTCAATTATACCCAATCTGAAGTAAATAACCTATACAGATTAAAATATCTTCGTTTTGTATTTATCAAAAATTTTGCTAATATTAAGCAAGTAAAACATTTGAACCTTTTTTATTGTCCACTTATCACGCAATAAGATTTCTTTCGACTTAGTAATCACAATATAATCTAAAGTCGTTACCAAAACAACGGAACTATGTTTGGTCGTAAAACAATTATTATAAAGCCGTTTGTATGTATTTAACCTACAAACAAACAATTGATTTAAAGGCACAAGGTAAATGTGAAAAGAATGAAACTGTTGTGACTGCGGTCGGCGAATGTACCCTTATTTTCTACGCTCGTGGCTCTGAAACGATTCATATCGCTCGATAAAATTTAAGTGTATTGAACTCGACGACGCTATTCTAAGCGACGTCAAAGCAAAACAATGCGTAAATGATAACATTTTATTACTCCTCAATTGTATTTCAACGGCCTTGATTTGTAAAGAGACACTTTGGACATTTAACATGCACATTTCGTATTAGTCATGTTTGGTTGGACCACAAAGAACCCATCTGTTGCCATTGTTTTAGTATAAGGACGAGTAGGTAAAATCACAGTTAATTTATTTGTGTTTGATTACGCGAAGAATTTGATATTATATTGATATGGGACTATGGTGACCAATCGAATGCATACGGAATAATAAAATAAACAAAAGAATAGGAAGCAAAACAATTATGATCCTTTATTTTTTTTAATTCATATTGACATTCAACTTTGTTCAAAATATATATTTAGAAGCTCTGTATATATTTGAATATGACCGTAACCAAAAGAAGCACATGGAAAGAGGAGAATTACTTCCGGGGCGCATGTTCGACAACTCGTATGCGGAACTATACAAGTGAGCCACAGAGCAATATTGCCTATTGTTTGGCATCTTCAACTCTTGGCATCGAACTTTAAATACTACACCGCCCAAGTGCATTGTCAGCTTAAGTACTTTACCCTATGAATATTGACGCATATGCTTCCATAATGTAAATGATCTAGACTTGAGATTGTGATAAGCTATTATTATTTAATAAAATTACTTTGAATCAACAATTTTATTAAAAAGGTCAATTCGTGTTTCATTAATTTATGAACACGATTACGAATTCATTTTTAATTTGCTTACATTTGCATTTAAAACGGAAACATCGTATTTTGTGAAAACGTAGATTGTAATTACGCCTTCAATCAAATAAAGCATCGAATTAAAAAATGTTTCCTTACATAATTACTTTGAATGACGTTGTATGTTAATGTTTACATTTTGTTACATTAATTAGTAACTAGTTAGGTTATCATTGAGTATACTTGTGACACATAAATTATGGAATAACCTCTTAAGAGCCATTTATACTGACAATAACGTTTAAATTTTATCTAGCAATTAAACTAGACTATTACTAACAGAATCGCACCGTTTTCGTAAATTTATTACTAATATTATAAATTCGCAAAGTTTGTATGAAGGTTGGTTATAACGTATCTCAAAAACAGCTTAACGTATCACAGTGAAATTTGGCATAGATATAGAACAGTCGGGGAAAACAAGTTTTTTTTTTTAAATTCCGCGCGAGGGTAATCCAGTGCTAAAACTAGTATTGACTAAATTAAATTAACTTGTATGTACAAAATGTTGAGTTTTTTTTCTTCATTTTTAATTAATTTTTTCTAAGCAAATCGTTAAGATTTTAACGTCTAAAACTCAAGCCCAAACTCGGAAAAAAACATTAGACCTACAAATGATTGGTCCGAAACTAGTCGTTTCTGTCATCGCGGTTTTGAACACAACCAAAAATGTTTATTTAAGACCATAATAACAATTGAAATTGATATCTACGATCAACTTTATCAAACTTTACTAATAGCAATTTAACCGAACCCGTTATTAAAAGATTGACCTTTACGTTTTCAACATGACCTCTATTTAATAATAAATATTTCAGGCAGTTTGCGGGGACTTTAACGGTTATCTATATATCTAATTAGCGATCGATATAGAATCGTTTTGATTGGTTTTATTGATAGAAAAATTGTATTATTATCTATACGAACGTTGTAAGGTCAATCTACGCGCTATTTATAAATAAATGCCAAGTCTGCGTAACAGCAGATTATGTTACAATACAGTGACTTCAAAACTGAAAAGTTATAAATACAAATGACGTTATTCAATTTAACGGGAAGGTGGATTTGACAGAGAATGGGGAAGCAGAGGAAGGAGAAATATCCTGTTTCTGTGCGACCTCTGTTGACTAAAGGTAGGAAACTCATTTGTAAATGCAGATCTGTGGGCAACGGTGAATTCAAGTAGCCGCTCGTTTGTCATCTTATACTTTAAAAATTAAATCATATTGTATGTTAATTTTTGGTTTTTGAATACCATTAAAATCCGACTTGCGTTACAATGCCCCGTAAAGTTCTAGAAGCTCATATTAGTTAAAAAAAAAATACGAAGCCACATCTTTTAAGATGACAAAGTTATTTAAGTTGTTTAATAGACTTTGTAATAAGAGTACAATTTTATTTCTAAAAGCGTTCCGTCTTGCCAAATGTTGTTCGATATCACAATAATAGACACTCATCACGGCGACAATAAGCCTGTCGTAGCGTTGAGTCATTCTGATCCTCCTTATACCGTCGTACCATTGAACCAATAAACTGTCTATAAAATGATTAATGGATGTGCACCGTCAGCCTGACTCACTATACACAGCTTCATTCACAGACCCAGTCGTGTATATCTATACTAATCTATACTAATATTATAAAGAGGAAAGATTTGTATTTTTGTATGTATTGTAATAACTCAAAAACTACTGGGCCGATTTCAAAAGTTCTTTCACCATTAGAAATGTAATTTATCTGTGAGTAACATAGGCTATTTCATTAATTTATAATTTCACGCGGAAGAAGTCGCGAGCAATAGCTAGTATACTATAAATATAATACTAATAGTATACTATAAATATTAAATTCTAAATCGTGTACTAAAGGTTACTTTATTTTTGTTTCTCCCCTGGATCATTTCAGGATAAATATGTACAGCTATTTGTAAGGCATTAAAAATAGCCTTGTATTTATTTTAGTTTCTAGACAATTCTGCCTCACCTGCCTAAGGCTGTATCGTTAACAAACGATGAATATCACTTTTTAATTTCTTCTGAAAAAAGACTATTAACGAAACATCCTACTACAATTTCATCAAAAAAATTATACAATTTTAGGCATGCACAGGGGGAAAACGACCAAGTTTATTATTTTTTTATCTACACCTATCTTACTTATCTGACTTCTTACTAATATTATAAATGCATAAGCTTGCATGGGTGGATAGATGTTTGTTAACATGTAACTTAAAATTTAATCTGTTCATAGTCTGTAAGAACATATAGGCTACTGTATAAGATTTTCTTTTAATTTCTCGCGTACGGAGTCGCGGGCGACAGCTACTATCTACATATACTAATAGATTTAGACTATTGATATTAAAACTAAAATGGAATTCGTAACAACACATCAGGAGTGTGATGTGAGGCAAACTGTTGGGTATGATGAGAATACAGCAAATATTTGAAATTCAGGCAGCTCCTTTGTGTTGCTAAAACAAATCCATCGATCATTTTAGCGTAACGAGCAAGCCTCCCTCAAAGCAATTACGGTAAAATACCCACGCTATATTTTCATGTCGTGGAAAATGTTTACTCAGGGTCTTGTCCCTGATTATATTAGGTGATGCACGCGTCACTACCAAAAATTAATTCTCTAGTCAAAACTGAGTTAAATGAAATTTATTTTATATTAATGTAATAAAATCTATCAAGTACTTTGCATACAAGAGTATGTATTAATCTTTAATATTATCCCGTAATAACATGTCTATGTTGAAGTTTTCTTTAATTTTTACTAAGAACGAAACTACCGTTAAAATGATTAAAAAACGCATTTCTTTAGTCAACGCTTAATTTTCCTCGTGTTATTTTATTACTTTTATGATTTTTTCCTTCTCTAATTATTTCTATTAAAGTTAAAATTAAATATTTGCTCATCATCATTAAATCAAAGCTTATATAAGATAGTCTATCCAATACCGCAATAACGCCGTAGCCGTTCTACGACTTTTGCTCGTAGCAGCGATAAAATCGCCTACGCAAACTGACGGGAACGTTCTCATATGTGAAAAACAACTGTAGAATAGACAGATATCAAACGTATACGTCCCGAGTAAACGATTTTGTTTTCAACTATTGTCGAATAAAATAACTCGTCTCAACAAGCGTTATAAAAATGATTTTTCAACTTTTATCCCGATGGTATTATCGATAGTCATGAACATTCACACTATATACCAATTCTATGAATTCGAAAGTTTTAATGAACAGATGGATGTTTGTTACTTCGTACCTTAAAAACGGATCTAAATGAAATATAGGACAAGTATAGTCTAGATATGGAAGATGGATATCTACTTACATTTTTTTTAATGCAATGCGGCCGAAGTCTTGGACATAACCTAGTATGGAATAATTTAACAGACACATTCACATAACCTAGTAAACGTTATGTAAATATGATGTTGGTAAGAGATACATACTTATAACGACACGCAGACAAAAAAAATCTAAATAAGTAAAAACAAATAAGGAAATTTATTTGTATTTACTTATTCTATACCTCAAGGTATTATCTAAGAAAAAGATACATAACTCCATGCTATATTCAAATTCAAACTCAACTTTAAATATAATACATCTATTTTATAGCACTAAATATAATAAGCAGCGTAAAAAATCATAAATTAGACTTACGTATCCAGCAGCGAAACACGTTTACGTAGACATTAATCGCTGGAAATGAAAAATATCATAATTAAGAAGTTACCCATTAAATTGGATAACGTTCGCATTATCTTGATTCTTAATAACGTATTATAAAAGAAACACAATTAATTTATTATGGTTAACTAAACTGTAACAACGTTAGAACTTGTAGGGAATTATTTTAATAACTTTCAAACTTAATGTGAATATGTATTCTTTTATTAAACTTACTAAAGGGTACACTCAATTTTGATACGCAATTATAGTTAAAATAATAAATTCAACATTGTTCACATTGTTAATTACTCGAAATACCGTTACTTAATTTTTAAATTATATTGTTCTTGTTATATAGATTCGGGCATAATAAACAGGTCTTATTAAAATTTCAACAAAGGGAAGGCGAAGCATAGAATCTTCGACTATTTCATGAAATTCAAACTCGAATGTAATTAGAGCAATTAATTGAGTTTTTCTTTTATAATGAAACTAGCTGTACCCATGCGGTTTCGTCCGGACGATTTCCATAACACTGAGTAAAGTAACCCTACCACTAATATTTATTGCTAATCATAAAGTTTTTTTTCTTAAGTTAAAAATACATTATCACAACTAAAAAAATGAAGTTTTACAGCGTATAAAGGGAATAAACATTCACTTAAAAAGCTACTGCATTCTATTACTCTACTACTATTTGTTACTTCATATATTGTTTTTGTTTTTACGGACTAACAAAATATTTTAGTGAATTAACTAAATCTTCCAAACAAAATACAACAAAAAACTCCGAATATAAGTAATTTACATTTTTATTTGTAGAAGTATTCGGTGTTATAGTGTATTACGGTTTGTACATGGATTGAACATGCTTTAACTATAATAAAACTGCACTTTTATTGACAAACTTTGAGGTTATGTTTATGCATTTTGTCATTTAATATTTTAACTGGATCCGTGACATAGTTTGCACGTTGATTTACTAATTCATGAGGCTTCTTATCACCTTCAATCCAATATAAATGATTAAATTAAATTTTTATAACGGAATATCGCAAAAGAAACTTTTACTTACATTCATTTCACAAATTTGTAAAATTCTAACAAGTCAAAAAGATTACATTATCCAGCAATGACTTAAAATGGAAAAATACATTATAACTTACCAATGATTAAATTCGTTTATCTATATGCAAAAATTTTATTATGGCGTTTTAAACTTCGCATCGAATTTGAATTTGACAACTTCCAAATTCTTGTGCAAGAATGCCATAGATTATTATAATTCTGTGTATGAAGTGGTATCACTGCGTGAAACGATTACAATTGATGGTTTTTAATTTTTTTTATACATAACGATAAACTTCTTGTCACACTAATAAACGTTATTTTATTATTTACAGGCGGAAAAAATAAATTAGTAAAAAAATATTTGAATATGTTAAAATCCAAATGACAACGAAGGCCTTTGCCTTTTTAACATTAAGAAAACAATCTTGCTTCTGTGATGCTATCACATTTTACATACACTTTGATGCTATTGGCTTATAGCTTTTATCGTTAATTCACGGGAAACCTTGTAAGGTAACGATTTATTTACTATATAAAAATAAAAAATAAGAATGAATTTCAAAGAAATTTAATAATAGGACTTTACCTATAAAATTGCCGCTCTGCAGTACTGGCCATTACAAATCAAAATCATTTTTATTCGGC
>JAOCNA010000003.1:2314080-2324127 GCA_026546675.1 Papilio helenus
AAAATTAAAACCTGATTTTATCCAACATCCCTACTAAATTGTCATATGAATTGTCAATTATTTAGACAAACTATAGTAAGTAAATAAATTAATAAAAAAAAATTCTCCACTTTACATAAAATGTAATACACACTAATGAGTTAAAAATTATTTACTATGTTTACGTAAACACATTTATTAAAAAAAAACGCTTAAAAATTAGAAAATAACAGGCTTGTATGATGACGAAACAGAACATCAATTTATTTTATTTCCTGAAGAAAAATACATGATGTCAACTTGTCGAACTGTTGTCAAATTGCGAACGGAATTTTGTCGTTGCGGATTTAAATTCGATAATTAGAGAATTCTTATATACTATAATATACATTTACATTTTTCAAACACGTATCAATAATGTCGTCTTACAAAGTAAGTTAAATTATATATAAAAATCATAATTTTACCTCTAAATTCGTGATGACTTAAAGCGTTAAAATTGTGTCTTATCAACAATTCAGTCCAGGTCTAATGTGTACTTTTTTTATAGCCCATTGACTCTAAAAGAGAAGAGTTCAGACGGTACTTAGAAAGAGCCGGGGTTATGGACGCATTGACGAAAGTCCTGGTTAGCTTGTATGAAGAACCAGATAAACCAGAAGACGCCTTGGAGTATGTTCGTAAACATCTAGGTACCGATGGTGGAGAAGATGAACTTGAAGCAGCCAAGGCTCGCATTGCTGAACTGGAGGCAGAAAATGCACTTTTGAAAGGTGAAACAGCCCCAGCGGAGGGGTAAAGTAGAATATTACCATTATCAATTGTACAAATGATCTCAGGCACAATAGATGATCTCAAAAACATAATTGTTGAACCTTTGAAGATTTAAAGTTATTGTGTGCACACAGAGTATTTCGTTATAATTTAGGTATGTTTTAAGTTTGAGTGCAGGAGAGCACATTAAATTTTTGTTCTTTTTCATGTTGTTTTATTTTCTTCAACTTGTCATAAGTAGTTTTTATTTCCTGCTAACCTAAATTAGATCTTTATTTCAGAAAATTGTGAACAATATGTGTAACACATGTATAGGATACTCCTATCAGCAGTTGTTTCTAAATCAAAACAATGGCTTAAATATTCATTACTGTTATAAAATATGGTGCACAGCCTTTGTTTCAACCTGCAAATAATAATTTTGCCGTTTTTTTTAAATACTTATATATCACCAACCATAATTTCATTGACTATGAACAAATTCTTGTTCATAATTTGCCTATTATAAATTACAAAAGATAAATTTCACAAGAATGTTCCAATTTCAATCCTTGTAGGCTTTAGCCTAAGACTTGATTTTATATAGTTAAATCATATATGTGAAAATATTAGGTTAATAATACCAGTAGGAAAAAAATTAAACAAAAATGGATTGTAACATGTTATTGTTTAATTTAAACCAATCATTTACTAATCCATCACATGATTGATTGCCATAACTTCTAGATGATTTTATTGTTTATCTTTAAACAGCAGCACTAATGATCTCCGTGTACTTCTTCACTTTACTGGCAACACTCATGTCTACATATTTGTCTCCAATAGATACAATCATTCCACCAATCAAAGAAGGGTCAACTTTAGCAGTGAGTTGAATGGTCTCATTACCTTTCAGGAATTTCTGTAAATATAAAATTATTATATATGATAATTGATCTTTTATTCACATGTATTCTAACACATACAAGGATGTCCAATTTGTGGTAATGGTCCAGGATTTAGGAATGCTCATATTTGTCATAGCAATTTAAATGAGAATGTTGAGTAACATTCTAAATCTACATTACATCAAATTCATATAGAAAATATTGAATATGAGATATTGTAAACATACTTAGATTTTTTTGAAACAAAAATACATTTGTTATTAGTATTAAATGTTTGCCAGGCTTTGTTAAAAGCTGCATCAACACAAGCAAGAAGTAAATACTTCTATGTTTAAAAATGATGATAAGTCACTAATTTATATAGAATTTGCTGTTGGTTACTGCAAATAGTCAAATATTTTGCTGGGAATTGGTAATTTTATACCCACAAATTGTGAATTTATAGGTAATTTAATTGCAAGTAAGGAGTTTCTACTGTTTGTGATGTAATAATAAATTAGTTACATAAAAATCCTAATGATCCAGCAAATAAAATAAGGAAACCTTCATAAAAGCCTTGGACCAAATATCAATTGAATAATCCTATATGAATTTAAAGATACAAATAGCTAAATTACAAGTAAATAAGTCTTTATTTCTGTTTATTGCAATGAACTAGAATTACCTTTAAGGCAGCTTCCAAGTTTTGTCTTTGAGCTTGATCTAATGGTTTTGCGGTAATAACTTCACAAGTCACTTCACCTCGGTGTCCAGCCATCATAATCTTAAAAGCATTGATTACACCCTCCAATTTGCCAAGACGGCCATTTTCAGCCATAAGGCCCAACAGGTTGCTAGTAGTAGCTGATAGATTGATCTACAAACAAGAATTTTCATGTAAAATATAATAATACTTTAAATATTTAACTTTCAGTTTGTAACTTACTAACCTTAGATGAAACATGTTTTAGAGCGTCTACTTTTAAACTTCTCTTCAAAGTAGGATTGATGATAAATTCCTTTAGTTTAGCATCAGCCTTGATAGACTGCTGGAACTGGAACAGCTCTTTCTCCACGGTATCTAAGCTCTTTGCTTTGGAAGCAGCAGAATATAAAGCAGTAGCATATCTGCCTTCCAAGCCGAACACTTGAACTGGAGGCTTGACAAGTTGTGCTGCTGCGGAAGATGTACTCAGCGACCGCACCTGAGGGGATATTACGTAATAAGATTTTTATTAGTGTGTATTTAATTTTATCCGTATATTTGAAAGGAATATAAATAATTACAAGCATATTTGTCTTGATCAGAGACATATTAACAATCGTAAGTTATTCTACTATTCCTTAAAATATACACGATTTTCGATCAATGTCTGACTCTGACAGAGAGTAATAGAGACAGACAGATTGCTGTCAAATACCGGTACACAGAATATAAAGCACATAACGCGAAACAAAGGTGTCACTTATTTTAATTTAAAAAATGAATTAAGGAATTTAGATGATAGACCGATGATCTTTTCCCATAATAACACGGCTTTTTTACACGATGTACACGGGTACACGGCTGGGTAAAAATTTTCATTGGCAACACTGATTCTTTTCTAATTTGTATGGAGTGTCCCAACCCTGGCCACGCCACAGAGTGCACTCTTGTGAAAATACTTATGTAGTTTACAGGAATCAAATTAACTTGAATTTACTCACTTGGAACTAGTTAAACTTTGTTCTACCAAGTAATTGAGTTTATGATACAAAAATGGCTTCAAATGAGAGCCGAAGTGTTCAGTCAAACTTGCATCAGCAGGACCTAACCAAACTTGTAAGCTTGATATTGTTATTTTGAGATTTAAGTGTACAATGTTATAATATGAAGTATGATTACATTAAATAAAAAGTTTTGCTTTTATCGACCTTACCATTCAAACATAATATATATACGTTTCTAAACTCAGTATTACTATATTTTTCAGGATGTTACAAAGTTATCAGCTCTATCACCAGAAGTAATATCAAGACAAGCGACTATCAACATTGGAACTATCGGACACGTAGCTCATGGAAAGTCAACAGTGGTAAAGGCCATATCAGGCGTCCAAACTGTCAGATTCAAAAATGAGCTAGAGAGGAATATTACTATTAAATTAGGTAAGATCTTATGAACCTTTATGTTAAATTCATACAAATGAAACATTAAAAAAAAGCAAATATTGTGTGTTTTATCTTCTATTCAGTATCATTTTTAAATTATGTGAATATATTAACATAAAAATCCACATTTCTTAATTTAATTATGTTTTTGTTTGTTTGTTGTTTACATAATCGTTTACGTATTAGTATTTTCATAGTTTTAGTTTACTGCATATTTGTTCAGCGTACCCTGTTTCTCACTTTATATTGAAACCCAACAACAGTATAATTATGAAAAACCTGAGACTCTGTTCTGGGATTTCTTAATATAGGTTTCCATTGTGATACACTCATACACTAATCATAAGGTCATCCATTAATTCTCTTTGAAAAAAAAAAAGAGAGTAACATGTTTTTGAACAAGTGTTTCAGAAGTGCATATTTGGTTATAGTTTGTTCATTTACTTTTAAAACATTAATATTTCCAGTCTTACATTTACAAATAAACAGACCTTTGCAATGTACCATGTGAATAAAATCTGAATTATTTAGAATATTTTTTATATTGCTACCTTACTGTACAAAAGAAAATTAGAACAGTTATTAATTAAATCACATGGTATGTTGCAGAGCGCCTGTCGGATTCTTATATAAGAGTATACCGAGACTTGGCTGAGGGAAACAGAGAAAATATGTTTTACGAGAAAATAAGAAGGTCTGGTAAAAGGGAAATGTCACTAGAATGTGAAGTATTGCCTCCTTCAAAGAAACAAAAGAAAAGCAAACCTAAAGAAGACGAGTTTATTATTGAGAAAATAATTGGTTTCAAATTTGAGTCTGGAAATGAGTATTTTCATATAAAATGGAAAGGATGGCCTGATAGTGAAAATACATGGGAACCCATTGACCACTTGGATAATTGTCCTTCTATATTGAAGAGTTTTTTACTGCATAAGGAGCTCAGATATTGTGAAAATATTGAAAAACTGAAGGAAGAGTTATCCTTTAATAATTTATTAAGTGAAGAAAATCTCCTGAAAAGGATAGACGAGGTTCAAGAAGATTCAATATCAAACTTGAGGCAGAGTTTAACAATTAAATTGCTTGCTATGATTTTGTTAAGGGAAAGTGAGGAGTGTCATGTTGCAGAACTGGTTGAAAGTGGTCGAAACTTTTTACAGCTATATGTAGCAGCAAGGAAAAGATGTCGACAAATTATGGCACTTCAGGAATGGGAGGAGCATTTAAATCAAGTAGATGATTGTAAGCGTTTGAGTGTAGAAAATACTGTAGATTTTGCAGGGCCGCCGGAAAATTTCAATTATATCAATCATTCCATACCTGGTGCTGGAGTTATTATTCCAGAGAATCCACCGATTGGTTGTGAGTGTGCATCATGTAGCTCTAGGTCAAAGTCTTGTTGTGGCATGCAAGGTGGTATCTTTGCATATGCTTACAATAAAAGATTACGGATTGCCTCGGGCATACCAATTTATGAATGCAATAAAGCATGTAAATGTTCTATAGACTGCACCAATAGAGTAGTTCAAAGGGGGAGAAATGTCAAATTAACAATTTTCCGAACATCAAATGGTTGTGGTTGGGGTGTGCGGGCTGAACAAAAAATTAAAAATGGACAATTTTTATGTCAATATGTAGGGGAAGTTATAACATTTGAAGAAGCAGAGAAGAGAGGGAGAGAATATGATGCTAATGGATTGACTTACTTGTTTGACCTTGATTTTAATTCTGTTGAAAATCCGTATGTAGTTGATGCGGCACATTTAGGTAATGTGTCACATTTTATAAATCATTCTTGTGATCCAAATTTGGGAGTGTGGGCAGTGTGGGCAGATTGTCTTGATCCCAATCTTCCCATGTTAGCGTTGTTCGCGACACGTGATATTGAGCCGGGTGAGGAGGTTTGTTTCGATTACTTACAAAAATCATCAGATTGTGAGGTATCAGAAATAAATAATTCAACAGGGATATCTGACAATATCAATGGGTCTGTGAATGGAGATGTTGACAGGAGCAGTCCGAATACAGCAGAAACAAGTACAGCTATTGCACCTAGTTCTCCATCTAGAACGAGATTTGAAATTCAACAACAAAGTAATACATCCCTTAAAAACACAGAATGTAAATGTGGAGCCCTAAAATGTAGAAAATACTTGTTCTGATCATATGTAAATGCCATCTCTTTTAAAATGGCAACTGTGTATTACAATAAACAACTTCAAGTTTGAATCTCAATTAACAAAATTATTTTGTATTAGCGAAATTTACAGATTCATACTATGAAATTGTGTAAATAAAATGTTATATAAAGTTTCTTGGCAGAATTATATATTTTTTTGTATGTATGTATGACAAAATAAAATTTATTAATATTTTAATTAATAAGAATATAACTGAATACCTACAATTTGTGAACATTTCATTCATTATATGTCAATTTAATAAAACAAAAATAGAAATTAATGACTTGGAAAAGAGAGAAATTACATAAATTAAATAGATTAAGTTAAGGATTATATTAATTTACTATGAGTATGAGTACAACACAATAATAAATTAGATTGTAATTTACGTATATATATAATCATAACAAAATCTAGATGCAATATCATAATTAACTAAGAGACTATAATAAATGAGAATTGTCCATTCGTTATTAACTTCCAGCGAGGTTGAGTCCAAATATACAGTACTTAAGGCAAGGTAGTTGGCAATAATCTGTTGATTAAAGTGTAAATGCTCAAGGTGTACTGTTTTACGCCTTAATGCGGGAGACAGGCAGGTAAAACCACCTAATGCTGGTTAACAAAGAATAATTTAATGATAGAGATGTATCACCTTATATTTCTTAGCTGTTGCTCGAATGTTCGCTCGCGTGAAATTAAAAAATAATACAAAATATAGCCTATGTTACTCACAGATAAATTACCTTTGTAACATTGAAAGAATTTTTAAAATCGGCCCAGTCGTTTTTGAGTTATTTCAATACATACAAAAATCCAAATCTTTCTGTATGTGACTGTGACCGATTTAAACTAGTTAGTGTTTTATTGCATTACATGTGGTCTCAATCTCGCTTATTACCTGCTAAAATTATTATTTTTGCAACACACAGGTTCTGTAGATTCTTGATGTTAACTGATTACGCAATATTCTAAGATTTTAAATAAGATCTAATTTGCCCATGGTCATTGTTATGAACACACTAATGAAGTATTAGTATTTGGTTATCATAGTTTTAGGTATCAAATGTATTCAATATTTACAAAAAAAATAATCAAACACTACTTTTATATTTTACTTAATAGTGTAACTGTACATATATGTCAAGTATTATATTATAATTATTCTAAGACAACTCCTATATCAACACTGCCACTTCAGCATTTAAGTTTTTTTTGTTACCATGTCTTCAATCATGATTTCACCCTACTTTTTAATGAACTAGGTATAGTACGTAAAAATCAAATATATGATTCTGGTGCAAGTAAAAGAAGTATTTTTCTATTTATTAAGATAATACTAAATAACAGTGCCTTGAAAGAATGAATAAGTGTTAAATAATGTGTAACTTCAAAATCACTTCCGTATTTTTGTATTTATAACTATTATACTTGACATCAAAACTGAGTACAGTTTAGTCGTAAAATCGCGTCAATGTTAAACTTAGAGAGAGCACACCTCTGACTAAACTATCGCAGAGCTGTTTAGTCTCGCTTTCATTCCTATGAGCTTATATGATGCGCACATTACTCGATTTTTATTTGTGCAACTAAACGGTTGAATTGGCTACGAAACAATAGACAATCGTACAACAGTTGTGTCAATGATAGTTGAGTCAAAGGTGAGTGCCCGCTCTTAGAGTTTCGAAATGAAATCAATTTTAAAGTATGTTTTATGAACATTGTTACTATCTTCGTCAAAAAGTCAGGGAAAAAAAATAATATTTACTAATTTTCCTCTAGCTTTGATCTGTTTCCTATTTTGTTTTGATGGAAAGTATTTTACAAGTTTAATCCTTAGATGCTTGCATTATTTGTTCATGTTACTTCTTGAAATTGCATTTGTATGGGCATTAAGTTGTTAATACATTCTAACTGGAGAATTGTTAGGTTAATGTTTTGAAAAACGTTATTTTTGTGAACTTTAAGTTTTGATTTATGTTTAAACAATTTTTTTCTTTATCCGTATGGGATATAAGTACCTACATATTTGATGTTTTAGTTAATAATTTAGTATTTCTATATTTTAGTTAATTATTAAATGCAATAGATATAAACTGACCACTTTTATTTATTTATTAGATGTTCTTTAAAAAATGCAGTCAGGAGTTATTTATTTATCGTTTGTTTGTAACAATCTGCAATAGTTGCATTAGGAACTCTTTGTTCCTTTGTATTAAAAGTCTAAATCAAGGGTTTGTGGTTATTCAAACCATCAATCAAGCCACTGAGTGTGGCAGTAACGTTATCATTAAACTGAGAAATAGGTAAACAAAAGCTAGCCTTAGCTATACTTAGAAATTGGTAAGTGTCAATGTACTATATGTTTGTAGGTTATGCTAATGCGAAGATCTACAAATGCGACAACCCGAAGTGTCCCCGGCCGACGAGTTATATATCCGGCGGTTCGTCCAAGGATGACAATTTCCCCTGCCTGCGACCCGCGTGCACTGGTCGCTTCCAGCTCGTGCGACACGTCAGCTTCGTCGACTGCCCCGGACACGACATCCTTATGGCAACCATGCTCAACGGAGCCGCGGTTATGGACGCGGCGTTACTACTCATCGCAGGTAATAAGGCGCGGTTCACACTTGCCCAGTACAGTTGGTCAGTAGCGGTCGTGTTTAAAGACATACGACTTTAAAGATTAATATATGTAAATGGCTTAAGGATAGATGAAGACCGAAGAAAGTATATAGGGAGTGTGAAAGAGTATATGTCTATAATGAATTCATATGACCACTGAGACAGTAAGTAGTAGAATTTTTATATGCTTGAACAATGTTACAGGCAACGAGTCGTGCCCTCAGCCGCAGACGAGCGAGCACTTGGCGGCGATAGAGATAATGAAACTGAAGCACATGCTAATCCTGCAGAATAAGATCGACCTGGTGAAGGAGGGGCAGGCTAAGGAACAGCACGAGCAGATCGTAAAGTTCGTGCAGGGCACCGTGGCCGAGGGCTCGCCCATCATACCTATATCCGCACAGCTTAAATATAACATCGAGGTAAATAAATATCATGTTTAGAGCGGGCGTACTTTTGACAATTGACTGTTTCGCAGCTAATTCAACTGTTTAGTTGCTCAACTAAAAATCGAGTTGTGTGCGCACCTCCATATAAGGTCATAGCAGTTGCTCCGTAATTGCAGATGCGTTGCCTACCCTTAATCGACGGAAGAGGAGACGCGCATAAACAGGATATTTCCCCTTCTAATGCGTTTCCTCCGCCGTCAAATTAACTTTTTCCTCCTATCCTTCCCTCATAAGAAAAGGGTGGAAAGGAAAAGAGACTAAAATTAGGCCTTCGGCACCACACTCATCAGAGGAAACGCGGAATTGCTCCCATATCTGTCTTCTGTATCGTGGTATTGCGGCGGGCGAGCCGGCCTTGCGGTGCGAAAATGTGAAAGCGGGCTCTGCCACTGTTGGTAGTGTTAATATGTTAATGTCTGTGTAGGTGCTGTGCGAGTACATAACGAACAAGATCCCGGTGCCGCTGCGGGACTTCACGTCGCCGCCGCGCATGATCGTGATCCGGTCGTTCGACGTGAACAAGCCGGGCTGCGAGGTGGACGACCTGCGCGGCGGCGTGGCCGGCGGCTCCATCCTGCAGGGCGTGCTCACCCTCGGCATGGAGATTGAGGTCTCTACTACTACACTAGTTATAAAAAAGTATTGGTTACAATCGATGAGATTCAAACAATATAGTTAGGAAGCATAGTTGACACTTCGCTCGAAACATTTTTTTCACATAATCTCACTAGCGCTACCTGCTGTCCCATAGTCAAAATCACAAACAAACAAATAGTTCAAACACTGAGCGTCTCTACGTGTCAAATTTGTCATTTAGATTTTACCGGACAAAGAAGTTGCCGGTGAAAAATTGTTCCCTATGTCTAGTCTATATGTTTCTTAAATTACTTTCGTTACAATAAATAAGCGAAAGAATGAAAAGGATTTTGTATAAATATCTATATAATCTTACTTCTTACTAATATTATAAATGCAAAAGTTTCGATGGATGGAAGGATGGATATTTGTTAGAGTTTGTAG
>JAOCNA010000003.1:2410470-2420895 GCA_026546675.1 Papilio helenus
ATAGGTGTAATTACATTTTTTGTTTATGTTTCATTTTAAAACTCTGTTATCTATATCTATACTAATATTATAAAGAGGAAAGATTTGTATTTTTGTATGTATTGAAATAACTCAAAACCGTCCGATTTTAAAAGTTCTTTCATTATTCATTTCAGATTTTTATGCAACGCTTGTTAATTAACTTGGTAAACTTAAAAACAATAATTTAAGTATGTTTTGTAGAAAATTGTTCTAAGACTTATTTACTGTATAGATCACTTTTGGTCTCAGTGTCTATTCTTCTTCTTAAGGTGCCTCTCCGACTAGCGAAGGTTGGCGGTCAGTTCTCAAAATTTAACTTTATCTCAGTGTCTATAAAATATGAAAAAGACCTGTTACATCAAAAAATTCAGTACCCATACATTGTTTATCATTATTTCTCTAACATTCAACGTCATAAACAAGTAGCGACATTCTCAATATCCAATTATTTTTATGAAAACTAGATATTGTTAAAAAGAACATACTAAAGGAGATGTCACAATTTTAATTTTATTACATACCGCATGTGTTTCGGTCTGACAAAAGATGTCTATAAAAGTTGTCCGCTTCCTGCTGTTTGATTGACGAGACTGTCCATGTCGTTGCATTTTGAGGTTATGACTGCTCTATAAAATTCCATTATTATTACGATTTATTTTATTTTTGATTTAATAAGTTCGTAGTCTCAAATAAACATATTTTTTAACTTGCGACCAGTTGTATTTACAAAAGTATTGCCTGATATTGAAATCAAGTTAGTACTGCTACTAATACTCGTAGTATAGTTTACACGAATGGATTAGATATAACAAGGGAAAACATTACCAGGATATCATGAGAGAGGAGCGAAGTAGGTTATTGTTCTTCTGTATTTAGTACGATCACCAGACTTTGCTCAGACTCAGGCACGAATGGGTGAGACGTAGCAGGAAAAACATTGCTACTAGAATATCTAATAAATATAAATATCTAAATATACTAATTATCCATATCCGTCCTTCTAGCACAAAGACAACAATCATAGTAAGATTTTAGTATTTAGATGTATTTGTTGGAAAATATTTGTCATTTTTGTGTAGAGATAATGGTCGGTGTGAGCTAGATCGCTAATCGCATGCAGTCGTTTGAATCTATTTAAGTAAACGTTCGCTACGCGCCGCCGCCGCAGGAATGCGACGGCTCAGTAATTGCGCAGTCGCCGGTTCTTTCCTCTTCTCTAAACTACATACTGTATTTTAGGATGTTACGTGATAGCAATCTGGGTTGATCATTATGGGGGAAAATGCGTGAGGTAAAAAGAAACATTTATACTTTAGAAATATATAGAATCCCAGAAGAATGTGCTATAGTTTTGTATTTTTAATTCGCATGCAAATCTAGATTAGGGCACGCTGAATATGAAGAAACCTTTTATATTGTTGTAGAAATGTTAATCAAATCAATTTGATTATAGAACAGGTGGTAGGCGAATAAATATAGGTTGAAATTTTATGGAACCTTCATGATCTATCGTCGTAGAGATTCACAAAAGATATGATAGACAGTAATCTAAAATTTCATCCGGCCTGACATATAAATCGCCGCAAAGCCGGTTCGAGCGCGTATAATTTATTGACTATAGTCGGCGATATTGCGTTTCACGTCTGACGCTCGGACACGGGCCGGGATATCTGCGTGAAAAGGGCGAAATATTGCACAAATTTCAAAGGCGACGGGACAACGTTCGATTCGTCTCGGTGTTGGATTTCATTGCGTCGTATCGCCTCACTCGATAGCGACCTCATGAGCGCCGACCATACCCGTCTCTAGCCCCGGACGTTTACTGATACCACAGTTTTGTATACGCAAATAGCGTTAAGCAACATTAAATCCATTTCCAATGGATAATCGAGCGGAATTACTTAGCCGATATCGACAGCAATTACAGCGAGCATTGTCATGTTTTATCTTACCTTTACTAGACATTTTAAGAATTACTGTACAAAACATATCTAGTTGATTATTATTTTATTTTTATCGAATTATAAAAAAATAAATAAAAGAAAACGGAAAGAATCAGATGGTTTTACATAGCCTATATGTTAAGCAACCGAATAATCCTCACTGCGTTGCCTGAATTTAGATTTAATAAATATTTACAGATGAAAACATTCGATTCCATGAGAAAATCTATTAAACCTATACGTGTTCTTAAGTTGTTATTGGGTTCTAACATTTTGTAACATCGCATGTTCTAGAAACGATAATATTCAATATAGGTTATAATTTAAACATTTTATTTGTTTATCTTCGCCGCAGACACACAGAGTGCAGGATATAAAAACATTGCCCGTGGAAATCAAGTCTAGCAATAAAATAATTTAAAATATGTCTTACTGATTTATAAAACTTTAACTCCATAAATTAACGTTTGAGAAAGTTTTATGTCTATTATTGATATGGTACGTACAATTATATGAGTATTTATTCATTTTATCGTCATGAGCTTAAAGATGTAACAGGCTACTGGGTTCGGTTTGAAGTAAACCTTGTTGAACATGAGTTTACTAAGAGCGGCGATTGCAGTTTGCAAAGGTATTCAGTAGTGTGGATGGCACGCGAGCATCGACAGCGGTCGGCCGTGTATCGCTCGATGCTATCCCTACTATTGTTAATCCGGTAATTTGAATTTATTGCAGCGTGAATAAATGGTGCGTCGTGAGGCTATCGACCGATTCATCGACGCAGCCTTGCCGAGGTATGTCCGGCTTTGGATATCGTAGTTTCGGCGGAATTGAATGGGTCTATAGTCTTCTGTGTATACTATGAATTGCCAAAGTCAATGGTTTGTTGGTGTAATGCATTGGGAAACTTAGATGAGACGACGTCGACATTCTTTTTTTTGGAAGATGGATACGGTTTCAGTAAACAAGAAAAAAAAAGGTTAAGCCGTATTGCTTGGTTAAAAATGTTATTTAATCTTAACTGCAAGTTAATTATTGATGTAATTAAAACATCTTCTGCGAAAGTGTTAAGGTATAATTTTAATATCGCTTTTTTTTTCTTCATAAAGACACATTTAAGTGAATGTCTTGTATTAAGCTCCATGAAGTAATAAGTGGTTTTTGCTGTTTGGATTAGTAGACACTGCCTTAGTGCTTTTACCTGTGCCTTTAATAGGGGAATTGAAGCAAGGTTCGACCTGACCAACGGTATATCCGCACTGACCTTTTCGCCGTGTGCGCCGGCAATCGGGAATCATTATTTACGGACAGCTATTATCACCTCGTGCTTTTGTGCTTTATTATCCGCTGACTCGTTATGTTGTCCAGCGACGGAGAAATTATACTATTAAGTTAGCGGATTGACAAAGTTATTTATGACATTGAAAACGCATGATCTCTAGGGGTCCTGTGAATTGTCTTGAGTTTGAAATTATTAAAAGAAAATTTACGAAGACACAAGGTCTAAAAGCATGATATTATTTAAATTTGTAAACTGTGTTCTGTATACTATAAAACTAATTCCTTGTTTTCTGATCAGGAAGAAGTTGTCATAAATGGATATCGTAACATCTGTGGCGGAGCGTTTTGTATCGCGTCATTATGTTCGCTGTTTTACAATGGCCACTGTAATTGACAGCTACAAATGCGGTTACAGGTAACGCGTACCGGTACATTGCAAGCTAGTATAATATTAAACGGTTCTGAATGTATTTACATTTTTTTATAACTTTTTTTTGCACATGGTTATAACGATTTCATGATTCTTTGCAGTCCGGAGGGAAACATTTTCTGTTACTTTCTTTATAGAATTACCCGCGTTTGAGCAAAAGCACCTGATGTGTGTAATAAAATGAACAATACAAACTAATATCGTGGGAGCCCTACGTCAAAAGAAATGGATAAAATCATTGAGGTTTATAATACTCTGCCGCTTGCTTCGCTATTTGTCTTACATTTTACCATTTTATTCAATAAAGTAAATAGACTAATGGCCGGTTTCCCAGCTACATTTAACCATTCGATAGTGTTTTCGGTTCGATAACTTCATGAAATGCGTTTCTGAACTACATAACTTTAGCTTTACACCTTTGAAATTTATGTTAACCTTACACTAACGAATCACTAGGTAATGATAAAATAAATAGATACTTCAGCAACAGAGCATAAGACTAAGTTGATATATACAATTCTTGTATTTGACATTGTTATATCAAACAGGAGTTAACAATTGGTCAGCAGTCAGCATTTAACAGATCGGTTCGTCAAGCGGTTTTGACACTGTCTGGTTGTCACTAGGGACATAAATAAGAGTCGCGGAGTAATTGCGCCTTCATTGTGGCGGTAGTGAGCGGTGTTCGCCTCGGGTGGCTGTATCTGGGCGGCTCTTTGAACGGCTGCTGGCTGCCGTCTGCGCGCAATAAAACCACTTGTCCCGTAGACAGTGATAGAGCAGCCACGTCCCTGTCACATGTTATGACACGACCAGTATGCGCGTTGGTGTACTTTAATTGGCGCCACTGAATAAGATTATCTATTTTGTTGGTGTACGGTTTAATTGTCAGATTGTTTTTGCTGTAATGTTTTGTTTTATTAATTCAAGTAATCCTATTAATAATGAATGTTTGCTTGTGTTGGGAATATTGATGAATATAGAAATTAGTTAATTTTATGTAAACTTTTGCAAACGTATATGTGTCACTTGGACATTTATGGTTTTTGCACATGTACATATATAAAATTAATTCCCAAGTATCATCTCCTAGTACAAATTTTACCGTATTAACTAAACCGAATTATTGATAACCGCATTATAAAATACAAGGATTAATTCAGAAACGACATAGTATTTATCCTCATTTTGTATTTCATGTTACGCTTCATATTGCGATATTATTTGTGAGTTAGAGGTTAGCTGTCAGAATATTCTAGTACAGTTAATAGTTAATGGTATTAGATTAAAGTAGCTGAGGTTAAAGGTGTAATGTGATCAAATTTATATTTAATTCAGTCCATTTGGGTCGGGCAGTGCTTCTGATCACTGCACTGGAATAGGACACCGCCGAGGCAGTTTGTAATAAAATATAAGACGTATTATTACACTTTAGAAATAGCCATTATATCGATTCAAGTTAATGAGGTACAGGACGGAATGACTTCCACTTGATAAGGTTAATCACAAATGTCGTGTCGGGTTTCATGAAATTAGATTCTAATTGGAACTAAAAAAAATACCGAGAGGAAAAAGTAAAATATACATGTCCAATTCCAGAAGCAGGATTCCAGCTTGTTTTTGACAACTTATTGTGCGAATGGTTGACTCAATTATTGACTGATATGAATCTTGGTTACCATGGTTACTGAAGTGTGCCTGATTGGCAATGGCTGATTTCGACCTATTGTAGGGAAATCTTAATACGATTGTCGTTTCTCTATTTATTAGAAATGTATTGTGTAATGATTTATGGGTATAGAAATTAATACAAATAATCTATGTTTAGATTCCACTTATCGCGACACAGACTAATAAAAATATCAACTTGTACGAATGTCGATCGACAGCAGTATCAAGTTAGAAAAGTTTCGTAATTTCTACAATAATATGTTAGTTGTAGGTTAAAGGGTAAAAGGTCGAAATAAATAATTAAAAAACGGTTCTGTGAGTGTGACACGGTGTATACAGCACGCGTCCCCGCATCTGATTGTGGCATGTAAATAATTATTAAATATTATCGTACGTCAGATAGGGTCGTTTAGGCGGCCGTTACCTTATCTGTGTTATTTGTCGTTAACAGCACCGCGGGGCTAGGCGCGTTATCGGCTTGAGTTATGGCGAAGACATCGCGGCTTCGGGGATACACCAGGGCTCTGGTTACAACAGCGAGTTGATAAGCTGGTCCCAACGATGAGCAGAGTCCACCTTGATACCATCTGTAGTAAAAGAAATCAGTATTCTCCGTTTTAAATAGAAAAAATGATAGTTGAGATTTAGCTCATTCTTCGTCGATGCAGTCTTACCAAACTGGTCGTGTTCATCATATTTGGTGACCTGCTATACAAGCCTCCGCCGCTCCTCCCTGATTTAGAAATGATATACAGAAAGAAATCAAACAAAACTGCCCTTCAAAGACCATTAGTAATATTTTTGAAGATATTACTTAGCTAATTAAAATAAAATATGTAAGAAAACAAATAATTACAAAAACATGTAATTGGCGAAATAAGATTCCCGTCGACAACTTCGTAACTTCATTCGACAAGTTATTATTTACATTTACTGCATATGCAAAGTGCACATGGTGAAGTTCGACTTAAGTTCAGTATTCCACGAATAAATTATGTCAATTTACGATGTTCTAACTTCTAAACTGGTGTCGTAAATGTTTATTTTATGTTAGCAATGGGCCGGGCTAAAGCTGCACAACTCATTGAGCCAAATGTAAATTACACACATATAAAGTCGGTGAATGTCTGCACGCTGTTGCAATTTTACTGAACTGTCAACTGTCAATAAATCCGAATTGATTTTATTTATCCGCACCGAAGTGACAGAATAATAATTAAGTCACAGACTTGGGCCATGCCCATTTTGTTTATTGCCTCGCGTCGGATATCAATGCAATAAAATAAATCATTTTAAATCAAAGATAAGTATTTCCTTCTTTGCGCGATTCGGACGCGAATAGTTTGTATTTAGTTTAAGATATTACCGAGTAATTATGCTTGAGCGTGATATTTTACGAATTCAAATGATCATGGAGCCTTGTCGTTATCTATTGAACTTTTACTTTGCAAACAACTAACCTTTTGGAAATTTATTTCTTCTTATTAATTCAGGTCTTACTGCCTCATATGGGTATTTCAACAATATGTTACTGTTTGTTTCTCATAAAAAATCTTCTCTATCTCTTCTTTTATGTGCGCGGTCTCAATCGTATTTTGAACAGAGATTAACTTTTTGCTTGACGAGTATATGTGTAAAATGCGTCGCGAGCGAAGAACTACCAGTATCAGTGATGCGATATGCCAGCAACAACAAGAGGCTCCATGCAAAGCGGCCCGCCGGCTGTCATATGCACAAAGTTATCACTTGTATAGCGTTCCAGATATGGCACTCTTAGCCTAACAAATGAAGCGGTTGCATTAAAACTTGTCCGGGACATATCGAGAGGTAATTAATAGCGGCAGATAAGTTGAGGAGAGCGTCCGCGATACTTCGAGTATGTAGCGCCACCGGCGACCGGTCCGGTCTATATTAATAACGGTCAGATATCGCTCCGACCAAATGGGAAATTAAAAGACTTATGGGATGCACACATTAGGCTGATTTGTTGCCGGCGGCGCCGCACATGAAGCTATTAGTATGCCCTGTGGTCTGCGGTGGCTTACGCGGACATCGCTTGTGCACTCATTTATCAACAGCTACTGCTACCGTTGTCTTGTCCATTCTGTCCTTTGTGGTTTTTATTTCATTTCAATTTGTTAATTTTTTAATTTTGTATTTAAAAGATATGTTATAAAAAGATATCAAGTTTTGACTAACTTCAACTTCATATGTACAGGCTACATACCGGGGCTACGCTACAAACTGGATCGCTGTTTATGTATGGTGCGAGCGAGCGAGTAATAGCGCAATTTGTGCAGTCATTGTTCTAAAGTAACACCGGCCGTATATCAGCGGGCAGACGTGGCCAATTGATACAAACGAGCCCGTGTCACGTCTAAATATAATATTAGGAATCACGGCGCGAGCCAGGATATATTAATTTGGAGTGCCTGTTGCGTGATGTAGCGTGTTAGGGTATGCGTTCGGTACTCTTCGTTGTCTTACAGATTATAACATTTTTTGTCTTCGATTGAAATTACATACCATGTCCTGTGATTTAATTTCTGATTTATTATTTATGACAAAGTCGATATTGCTTTAATGAAATAAGAAAAACAACTGTGAACAACTTTTACAAAAAGGACAAAACGTGACCAATGTTGAATTAATTAAATAAATTTTTAACAGTAGTTCATAAATAAATCACATGTATATCACAAATTGTAATAATAAGGGTCGTAGGACTTTATATTAGCGCAGATAACCTATCGGCAAGAAGATAATAGTCTTAATTGTAATATCTTATTCAGTATTTAAAAGGTAACGTCTAAAAGAGTAATATTTTATAGTTGTTGGAACCCTTGTACTCGAAAATAAGATTAAATGACGATTTATGAATGAGGTCAGCATGTTGACTGAGGTCGCCTTAGGGCTCCTACATACAGTAGCTGTGTATTACAGATATATTAAATGAAATGAAATGTAATATGTTAATGAACTTTTCATATATAAAGTAGGTACTTTAGCATGATTCTTGTTATGGAAAAATAATTTATTTAATATATTTTTAGAGTAAATATGTTACAACCAGATACTGAAACGGCTTTTTAGACATACGTCACAAATCCTTGACACCCAAATATAAACGGGAAGTGACTAGTGTGTAGGTAGCCTTAGCGAGTGGGGACTAGCGGCACGCGCCGGGCACACGCCGCGCCGCGCCGACCGACACGCGGCTTCATTTCCTCTCCGTGTCTGCCCACTGCCTACCGCCGGCTGCACATTCGACACACTCTCATTGCACGTACCACTTACTAACCAACAACCAACACCCGTTTGAAAACCGTGAAATTGTAAAAGAGCCACTAAGCCCAAGCTTTGCCTTTCAAAACAACGCGTCAATGCCACGTTATCTCACCACTCAACGTATATTGTATAATAAAGATATAACCGTTATTAACTAATTCTTATATTTATCGTTATATTTATAACGTAATCGCCACTTATTTCCTTACAAATCTGTGATAAATAAACATTTCTAAAACTAATATTGATCATTAAAGCTATAAAGTAGAACGACCGTTGATACAACAACCTGTTGCTCACGTTCTTAATAATGATTTAAATGTATTGATACGATTATTGTTATGGTAAATGTGGTATGAGTACAGTATGCAGATAGAAAGCAGATTAACCAGTCTCAACTCCGTATCTTTCTTATGATGAAAACGATTGGTACTTTCTGACTTTGTTCGTTATAACTATATAAACACATTACATGTAGTGTCAAGTAAATCATGATACGAAAAAAAAGAAAAAGTCATTGTAAAATAAATTAATGCACAGATCAAATTATCAAACGATTCGGTCATCCTAAATATGGAGCGGTTGTTTCATACTGTTCATAGCTCACATAACTTCATTACGAGCTCAATTGAATAAACTGTGATAGGAACGGCGAGGCGCTCTGCAAGTTGATTGCTCAAATTTCCTCTTCAACTATCACAAAGATATGGTGAATTTCTAATTGGATAAACGTGTCGTTTCCTATTTAAAGGCGACGTCGGGTGTTGCGTTACCAGACGACCGTGAGCCCTGATGGGTTCCGCAGTTGCCCTTGTGACGTCTTGTGTCGCTGGGCCAGCGGGGGGCAAGGGAGTTCTTATTATGAAAGTGGTGAGGTTTCCGCGGGCACGCGCGTCGTCATCCCGAATAATGGGCCGCCAGGGCTCGACGCCTCCCGTCCGTCTGTTCAATGGCCGACTAATGAATTACACTAAACCTTTCCTGGGTGTTGATATATTATTGAACGCGTCATATTATCTCAATGACGCGCAAAACAAATCTAAGACTGATGTTTACTTATTATGAAGACGGTAAAATTATTCTTAATTATTCATGGAAAACATTATAAAGTACATAAACAAAAGGTTTTCTTGTAAATTTTTGACTCGATCAACAGAAATAAGCCCCTCGTATTCCTAATTTAATTGGTACAGACAAAATAATTTCGTAGAATTCACAAGAATCTAGATAAAATATTTGTGTATCGTTGAAGG
This sequence comes from Papilio helenus, assembly GCA_026546675.1. Taxonomy (NCBI): domain Eukaryota; kingdom Metazoa; phylum Arthropoda; class Insecta; order Lepidoptera; family Papilionidae; genus Papilio; species Papilio helenus. The sequence continues at coordinate 2,420,358 of JAOCNA010000003.1, forward strand.
TTATTCTAATAAGAGAAAGTGAAACGTAAACAACTACTGAGTGACATTTATTGTTTGAAATGTGTTTGTTTGGTTGGTAATTTTTAGTGCGTTGGAGAAATGTGTCGTGCGCCAGCGCATCGTAAATCAGCTCGCGATAGGAAGAGATATCAGACTCGCTCGGCGCGTGCGCCGGCCACGACCACAACCTGCGGGCACACACGCAAATGCGTGCCACTCTCATAGGGTTGCCCACGTAGTTAAAATACTTAATATTTACGTTAATTTACGTGCTTTGTAAGCCTGTATAATGATATAAATATGTTGACTGATTTAAGAGCCAGGCAGTCTTGTGAGAAACTTAATTTTGTATTACTTCTTAGATTGTCAGTATATAAGTTGGTAAATGAATACAACACATTTTGTGAACGTAGAAACAAAGTTTTAAAAATCGATCATCTTTTATAATTATAAATTTTTATAACTTTGATAAGCCGGCTCTGAGCGAAATTTATTTCAGGATTACGTGTGATATGTTACTTCTTAATTATATGATGAA
>JAOCNA010000003.1:2489683-2500656 GCA_026546675.1 Papilio helenus
AAGACTATACAAAGCGAATACGAGGTCGCGAGCGGTCCAAAGTAAAAGGGTGAAAGCCGCGTTCCTCAATGTCCCATGAATGGAAGGGTGAATGGAAATTAAATCAAACAATCCCAGAAACGCGACTCCGTCCACTTTACTTGATTAAACATACTTACGTAAACAATATTAGAAGAAAATATTCGAAGTATCCTACTTTTATCTAAGAGCAAAAATATAATTAAATTCGAAAGCTTGGATGGATAGTGGTACTATGAATCTATAAAACGGCTTAACTGATGTACACACTACTTACAAAGTTTTTTTTTTAAATTCCGCGTAGACGAAACGCGGGCAAAGGTTAGTTACAAATAAAGCTACCGATAAACTATTGAATCGTGTGTGTGTGTGTGTGTGTTTTATTTTGAGTTACTAAGCTTTGACAATAAATCTTGTAGGCGTTTTAGATTTTTGAATAATACAAGTAAGAATTTTATAACATCTAATTTTGTGTAAACAGACTAAGTGACAGACTTCAAGCTCTTCCCACAATTAATGAAATGGAATTATTGAAACAATTTTAAATAATTAGGAATACAATTGTAAACTAATTTCGAAAACAATTAGTTATTAAAAGTTTGAGACTATGGTTCGCCAGTTACATTGAAAAGGGTCATTACTGATTTAGAAATGTTCTTAAGTGAAATGGACATTGCCACGCCTTAAACCACACAAATTATTCCGCAGAATGCTGCATAGTAACAGTGAGAAATTAAAATACCCGATGACAACTGTCGTAAAAAATATATTTCACATTAAAGGTTTTAAAGATTGTAGATTTTTTTGTTGATGTTATATGTGACGTTAACAAGTTTTAAATCTTAACCCTTAAATACCCGAAGTTTCAAATTTGATACCGAGGATATAAATCGCACTGGGCACCTACAATCGATTTTATTTGACTGCTAGCTTACGCTCGCGACTCCATCCGCGTGGAATTAAAAAAAAAGAAAAACAAGAAGCCTACGTGTTCTTGCACACTTCTAATCATCATCATCAAATTGCCCTTATCCCTACAGAGGGTCGGCACAGTATGTGCTGTTCTTCCATACAATTCTATCAGTCATCATATTTGAATCCACTCCCTTCTTAAGCATATCCTCTTTCACACAATCCATCTATACTTTCTTCGGCCTTCCTCTACCTTTGTAGCCATCCACATTCAGTCTGAACATTTTCTGGTTTATGTCCTCATCGTCTCGTCACATAACATGTCCATGTCCATACCACGCTAACCTTTTGCTTCTCACTACACTACTACTAAGTACACACTTCTAATAAGCAAACATAAAGTATAAAAGTATGATTACAAAAATAAACTATTTTGTATTCTCGTTAAACCTTAAAATTTAAATTACAACTTTTATAGACCAAATGTAGACAAATCTAAGAATATAACAAACATGAAAAATAAAAGTTCATATCGAGCATGTAGCAATAAAATGGCGCATCGTATACGGCTTTGCAAATGCGGACTATTTAGACTTGGATATCGCGGCAACGAGAATAATGTTATCCCGACACACCTCAACCCGTGTCACTCGCAAGGGTGTGTCAGAGATAAGTTTACATATTCCGTATGCATTATGCAAATTGAAGTTTTATGTTAAGCTGAAGGAGTGAGGCGTGCGGAGTGCGGTGCGCGGGGAGGTAAAGCCGCGACATTTTATTCCACCACCGTCGGCCGTCAATCCCCAATGTAGTGCTGACCACACTTTATTCCTAACCTATTGCGTATTCATTATGCGTTCTCTATTTACTGAACGCTCGTTGGACATTCACGTAATAGGATGCTGATATTGAATGATGATTTTTGAATCTACTTTGAATTTCAATAGGATAATGTGTACTTTTAAATAATACAGTAAATATCTACCTATATGTGTATAGATCGGTAGTACGTTTTAATTTAATGCTACTCTGGTTTTTCTAATAAAATGCTTAAACACAAAGTGTTATTATATGTATTACTAGCTGTTGCCCGCGACTTCGTCCGCGTGGTATTAGAAAACATACGAACTATGTAAATAACAAAAACTACGTATACCTCGGGAACCGGACATTTTCGGGGATGAACTTTATGCCATGTGTACTCCAGACTTTTTTTTATATCTGTGCCAAATTGCAATAAGATATGTTGAACCATTGCAGAACTATCGATTAACCTTAAAAAATAAAATTATTGCATCCTACGGGAACCGTAAATATTTCCGGGATAAAAAGTAGCCTATCTGTTCTTCCAGACTACGCTCTATATATGTGCCGAATTTCATGGAGATCCGTAAAGCCGTTTCGGCTACAAACTCTAACAAACATCCATCCATCCATCTAAACTTTCGCATTTATAATATTATATTCCGGGATTTCGGGATAAATCCAAATCCAAAGCAAAGTTCTGTGGTTCGTTATTTTGAGAACATCCTACAAAAACATGCTGTGAAAATATTACTTCATTCGAGTGAAACATCTCATTGACCTAATTATTCCAACTTCAATGATAAATATTCATTAGTCTAAATGTAAAAGGATCACAATTAGACACTTGTCAGTGTTTAACAGAACAGTAATTATTTGAAAAGTAGTACAATATAATTTTAATTTGTCCCCGAGTCACGGAAATTCATTATAAAAGGTGTGGTTAAATGTAACAGAGATTTAAATTGATCTTTCAGGCCAAAGGCGTTATTAATCAACTGTTTGTCGTTTGATTGACATCAATAATACTGAACCAGATAATGTTGAAATACCGAATTAGAATTTACCATTGTATTTGCTAAGTATCAAGTAATTTTATAGCGTCACGCAATCGCCTTGTTACTAACCACGTTTCAAATAATGGTTAAACCGTAATAGTATGTACAGATTTTCATTGTGATACTTACAAAATGATAATTACAATACACACTTTATGATAATTACAAAATTTTCTTCCACATTCAGTTCAGCCGGAATCCCGAATATGTAAATTTATGAAAAGGGAAAAATATTTTTATTCAGAAAGAGGTGTAAAACACAACGCTGTGGATACATTTACATATCAACTTTGCTATGTAAATAGTATTGTATCAAAGTATTAATCTGTGCTAATCAGTATTCAAAGCCGAGCGCTGCAGGTGCGGGGCGAGGGGAAGCGACGCGGCGCGGCGGGAGGGGGGCACAGTTCATTCATCAAGCTCCATAAGGCTCTAAACCTAATTCGACACGAGCAACCTCGCAACATCCGCTCTTGCAAAACTTTACTCCATTCATAACATTAACTAAGGCTGCATACACACTATTATAATTCATTGGATATTATTTTTTAACATAATATCATAAACATATTAAATTTGATATTGGAATGTAGGTAGCAGAATAACATAAGTTATTTTGTTTATACTAACTTACAAATTAGATGTTAAAATAACAGTAAACCTCAAATACAGTTTGTTCTTTAAACTAGGGAATGTTATCATGTAGGCAGAGGATTACATTTAGGTGAACTTTACATATTATAAATTGAAATGGAGAATTTTGTATGCGATTAGACGAAAGAAAAGTCTAAGGAAATAAAAAAAAAACATAATTAAAACTTTTATCCCTGCATGTTCCTAGTGAAGAATAGCCCTAAAGCTGGTGCCGCGCCCACGTAAACTCAAGCGACGGAAAATAACATTTAACTCGGCGATGACATCAGCAGCCGCGCCCGCTACCGCACTGGGAAGCGCAAACGCACGCGCCACAGCCTGCGAACCAAAACAATAATATGCTCTATTTCATCTCTACCATACAAAGATAAAGTGATTTTGCATAAAATACAACAATAACCATTACAATTATTGGTATATGTATTAATTTAAAGGGCGCAAAATCATCTGAAGCTTCCTTTAGGCTAATTTTGAATTCCCGTTATTCTTCTGAAAGTTTTAAGCATATGAAAATAATGGCGGTTTAGACATGTCAAAAGACGACTCTAAATCTATGTCATTCTTGTGAGTCGATAGTGTTGGGCGAGGACGCACAAAAATAGCAATTATAATTAACTTTTAGAAAAATAAAACTAAAGATAAATCAACTAGCTACAACAAGCTCAGCAAACATTTGTTGCAGTAACGACATTCAATTAAAACTTAAAAACCTAAATGCTTATGTGAAACCCAAAATAAACTTAACTTTCTAATTTTGTTAATAGTACAAGACAGAAAAACTTCCATGTTGTACTTTGGTAATTACCATAGGAATTTCAAGCCATTAGAGTGGAAGTTAGTACATTTGTTAGTATTAAGTCACGACTGTCACTAACAAAGCGATACAGGGGTAACGGACACTTGGCCACTAAATTACAAGAGAATATCAAATCACATGTGTTGCGTTGTAAGACAATCCAATGGATGAAAGCCAGCGAAGCTTTTATTAAATCAACGTCAAATTACCACTTCTTAATCTCTCCGCCGATGACACGACGGTTCGGTTTCATGCACGTGTCCACTCGCCCGACACAAACACTGTCATCTAAACACAAAGATAGTCGTATAAATCGGATATTTGAGAAATTTTACATGTCTTTGTTACTTCTATGTTTTGTTAACAGTCGTATTGAAGTTTAACTTTTGTATAGGCATATTAACAATCTTTGTGTAACAATTTTCTATAGTTCGGTTAACTAAATCGAAGTGTGAAATGGTTGCATTCTGTATTATATATTGCGTTGCGTAAAACAGTCGGTAGATCTGTCGCCGAGGAATCGGAGACATTAAATTTTTATAGACAATAAAGCAGACAAGTTTAATGGGATTTCGCGGCGCAGTCCTATAAGGTGGGTTACAGGTCAATCGTTGTCTTGCGAAACGAAGGATTTGCAATCGTTTGTTGAGATCCAATTGCAGCAAACATTGAATTGTCATTAATTCTATAAGACATTTCAACCTAATGGATGGCAATGCGTACTTATTGATTTTTGTGAATTCAAATAACATAACATACTTTATTCCATAACATTTTTTTTCACGGTCCTTTTTATTGAACATTTGTTATTAATTTTTATAGTTTACATTTATTTTAGCGTTATATAAAACAAATGGTTGAGTCAAGCCATATTAATATAATATCTTCATTATGACATCGGATTATGTATTGCAAACTCGTTAATCTTAAGCACAGTAAAGCCGCCAACAAACGTTTCTATTCATATTTTAGTACAAGGAAGTAAGCGGTAAACGTAAGAACATCTTTTACTTAACCAAGAGAAAACGCCTACTTAGTGCTTAATGCCTCCGGCGACCATCCAGGCATTGCTAGGAACCAACTATTAGAATTAGAAAGTGCACCAATGTTACGGAATATTTATTGTGTTTCTTTGCACTGTTTATCGTATTTAACAAATTAGTTTATTATGAATCTCTTCAATAATATTATCATGTAGAAAATGTAGAGAAAGATATAATTCTTATTTATAGGACTGCTTTTCTGGAAGTTTCGATTGTTTAGATTCTTAACGAATAAAAACTCAAATGTTTCCTTTCGCGTAACTCGGCGTAACTGAAAAAAAAGTTTTGCACAACTTAACGGTAAGCACGTATAGCGGAAATTTTATTTATTTTCCTTATTTTCACGTTTAACTTTTAATTTTCGTGTAACGTTTGCAACAAATAAAACTAAGTAAAACCTTAGTGAGACTTTAAAAAAATGTTTTTAATAAAATTCTATGGGCGACGATGATAATTCTTGTAACATATAGTAACTGTAGTGTCCTCGTTATATCAGTTATCACTTCCTTATTAGACACTTTTACAGCTGTTAGATTTCTCTTTTCAGTTTCGACACATTTTACCGTTGAAACCCGTAAAGTGTTGAAGTTTTAACACGTTATAAATGTATCTATTACCACAATTTTTCAAAATATATCATAGAGCTTCTATCTCGTTTTTTTTAAAGGAAAATGAGAATGATAGCAACATGTTTCCATTGAAATGTTTTGGATAATAAAAACTCACGGTTATGGGACAACAGCTACTGTTCCTTATCTCGTACAAGTTTACAAAACACTGAATCTAATCTATTACATATTGTTGAAAGACATCTAATCAGTTACATTGTTAGATAAAGAATATTTGTAATAGTAAGACGTTGATTGCTCGTGAAGATAATTGTTGGCTAAACAAAGCGAGCGCGTTAAGCTGTGACGGGCGGGAACGTGCCCGGAGGCGATATAGAATGGGCATTCGAATGGGAAACACTCCACACATGCTCTATGCCATGGCTATATTGCTTTTCGTTTTGTTTTTTGTTACGCTCATGGCGTAGAGACGCCTCGTCTTCTCAAATGTACTGGATATACAATTCTTCATTGTTTTAATTTGTATTTTATTTTCAGCTGTATTGCTCCAATATGGATGTCACTAAACGAACAGTAAAAATAAATTACGTGAAAATTAGTACAAAAAGTTATCGTCTAATTTTTTATGTGGTTTTGTATTCTCGTGAACTCATCCCAAATATTCTCTAGCAACGTCATATTTTTTTTAAATGTAATCTTTCAGCATTAGTACTATTGTATGTAATTTCCAGCACGAAACGTGATATAGATTCAATTAATAATAAATAATGGAAACTGGTAAGGGTCAAGTCGTAGTTAGGTTTGATATCTGGCACCACAATGGGCGCCGCACGCACACGTGCGTCCATTAGGCTGGATAAGTGCGGTTAATTCCCGCATCTCAAGTCTGTACTAGTGCCATAGATCACCTACCTATAGACACGAAAATAGGTACAATATTAAACACTATAAATATGCCACTATAGCGTAGCATTTTCAAGAGTATTACAAGCACCTACTTTTTGTTCGTTCTACTATTTGGTATTCTACAGATTCAAATATTTTTGATACTTAACAGAATTAGCCTAAAATTTTACACTTGCACTTAACTTACTTAAACAGAATTTTGTCTCTATTTCTTCAATATGAATGTGAGGAATAACAGTATGTATATTTGTATACAAGCATGACGATAGTGTAAAACCACCATAATAAAAAATTGAATAGTAACAACTTACTGCAAATTTTTGTTTATCTAATAGCTATTACTGGCATAAGGACGTTTTTGGTTTTTTGTTACTGATATAGATTTCCGTATAATTGTTTATTAATTTCCGGAAGTTAATGAAGGCTTGTTTAATTAGCCCTTGATATAATCCTATTGTTTCGGAATCCTCTTATCTCTTGATTAGCGAATATTTCGAGAAAGCCTGATGAATATTTGTAAGTAACAGTTACTCGTGGTAATCTTGAACTCTGAGAATAGCAATGTTTGCAAAGGTCGCAGTTATTCAGAGATCTATGATAAATATTTATTTTCATTTTATATTTGTGATTGTCTGTTACATTGAGCTGACTTAATCTATGGATGAGGTTCTTATTCATTTGTGCGTCGCACTCTGCTCGTTAGCAATTGGACATGCCCGTTGCACGAAATATTTCAGCGATTGAAGCGGCGGTAAATTGCAGCCAACAATAGCACGCGGCCGCGGTCCGACGCCGCGAGACCCTATTTACTACAAGAGTTTTACGATTCACTCGTTATATGAAAATTATGTTTACCGCCTCGATGTTACGTTGGCGAAGGAACTTGCTTCGCTTTCGGTGTTGAATCGACGTTATAAATTGTACACTTCCAATTGTTTGTCGAGGTAGATTAAAGTCGTATAGTTAAAGTCTGACAGAACATAACACGGTGCTCCATGGTGCGGAAGAGACGAAGACTGACAGCGATTCCCATAGAGCGGGTCGGTCGTATTAATTACGAGGCGCTGATCCGACGGCGTCCGGCGCAGCGCATCCATCACGCGCCCGATAGCGCGTTATGAACGACGCACAGATTTGTAGTCGTAATTTGTACCACTGTCATCACATTTCAAAGACAAATATAAAGGATAGAGGACCGGAATGACGAGTGTCAGCGGACTCATTCGGTTGGTATTTTAAGAGCTGTTTTTATTCGACGAGCAACAAGAGGTGGATTGATGGCGACAGGTTTGGAGAGGCGTTCGATCGCCGCTCGCGACGCGCCTCTAGTGTCCCCTTCGATGTTCCGAGAAACATCCTTATGGACTCTTCACGATTCCCTAACACCGATCACAATGAATAGCTCCTTTTGTTATTGTCTTTAGAGGTGCACGTTTTCTTTATGAGTTCTCGAGAGATAATCATTTGTAAAAGTTACGAAGTAAATATTATACCGTATAGGTACTAAGTAATGTAATGACCAAATTCCGTATTAGAATGTCATAAATTAAAATATTTAACGTTCTGGCGGTTTATTGCAAGCGTTTAAAGTTACAATGTTAATTTCATTTTTAAGACAAAATATATTTGCACGGTCAATACCTTAAAGATCAGTTAAGATCAGCTTACACGCGATGATATCTGCGGCAGGGCCTGCGGCGGCACTGCGCATGCGTTAAAATTTAATTACCCGCAAATTCGGCGCTCACTCACTCACAAGATAAATATCGCGAGCAAGAACGGCAGCTCTCGATATTATCCTTAATACGATATTGATGGATGGCGATATTAAACACGGTTAAGATGCGCACATGCACTAAATACAGAAGTCCTAACCGCAAAGTAATAGGAGACTTAATTTATCGTGTTTTTATTAATTCAATATTTTTACTATTTCAATGTTTAATTACCACGCTGATTTGTGACGGCACCAGGCTATTTTAATGATTCTTTCTCCAATAAAAAAATACTATAGTACATTGTTAATTACAAGTGTAATAGTACTAAATAATAGGTACTATAATCAAATCACAATTAACAATGAAACTGTAACAAACACAATTGTAAACAATTGACTTGATTTACTGGTCCAATATTTTGCTTAGTCATTGAATATTAATTAAGGTTGCTGAGATGAATACACGTGGACTCGAGAACATTACTTGCTGTAAAGTGAACTTTACTAATCAAATGATAGAGTTTGTCGTTCTAAAGTAACAATAAGCAAAAAAGTTGTTGTACAAAAATATAATACATATAATTAAAAGATATAAGTAAAACTCGAATAAAAAAGGACATTTTTTTACATTCGAAATTATTAAATTGATGTGTATACTGATTCATTAATATGGGTTGTTAATTGATTATCTAATATTTAACTCGTCCTAGGATTTCTTTCCAATGAGACCTCAGGCCGATCGGATTTTAAATACCTGTAAGCTTCTAATAAGTGTCAAAGAGTATATTTTACTAAAACCAAAGAGTAAGTATTGTAAACGATATAGTTATCCATAAAGAATTATATGTCGTCGCTATAATCGACATGCGTTGTCCGTCGTCATAATTACCGGTTTTTACTATAGTTTAGTAATGTGCGGATATGAAAGATGTTGCATTAAAAATGTTGAATTAACCGTTGACATTATGAAGCGTAATCAATCTTGCCGGCGTCTCGATACGTATAATATATTCATGGCCCACTTGCATTTTAAACTACACTGTTACTATAAATTTAGGTGTCACTTATCGCGCTCGTAATGCCGTCCAAATTGTTAAGTAATAGTATAGGGCTGCGTTTCTATTAACAATAGATTTTAAGTTCATCAACAAAATTATTGTATTATTTAAACGAAAAATTCTAGAAAAACCAAAGTTTTATCGAGTAATCGCTGTACTCTTTGTATAAGAAAAAAACATTTTTCGTTCTGTAAACCCCTTAAGTATTTCTTGTTATTTTTTATTAAATTACTAGCTAGCTGTTGCTGGCTACTTCACCCGCGGTATTTAAAAAATAATAAAAAATTACCCCATGTTACTCACTGATAACATAGCTTTTCAATGATGAAAGATTTTTTTAAATCGACCCTGTAGTTTTTGAGTTATTTCAATACATGCAAAAAAAATCCAAAAATACAAATCTTTCCTCTGTATAATTTTGGTACAGATATATGTTTTTAAATTGTCAACAATTTTATTATCCTACAACTTAATTGTCATGTTAAAGTTACATGTGCAAGAATTTTTATATCGAATCGAATGAAAGTGAAAAAACGTCCGTGTGTTACGATGTTGGTCAGTGGGCACGCGCCTAGCGCCCCGTTGCGCAGACATGTCGGCCGACTCCGAAGAGCTAAGACAAAAGACAAATTAATTTTGTACACAGGGCATTTAATTTGAATGTGAATAGCGTGAACTGCGACGAATGGCCGCGAGAACAATGCCCGGCGCCGTTGAAGCCTTTTTGTTTTATACTCAACGAAGAATAAAAAAAACTACGAGGCTCGACAGACAATTCCGTATTATGACATGGACACAGTAATAGAGGGCCGGCGGAGAGCCTAATAGCTTATAATATTACACGTGATGCACAAAGGCCGGACTCTGCCCGGCCCCAACGCTATCTATGTCCGGAAATAATTGTTAAATGTAAAGGACTTAATCTTAGATATTAAGCATTTTGTGAGACGTGTTTTTTATATTTATATAGCTACGGTACGGCAAAGATTAAAAGCAACTGAGATGCTGCAAGACTAATGTTGGGTTGCTAAAGTTTTCATTTTTTTTATAATTACCTAATGATTCATTAGTATTAGGTTAAACTAAATTACAAATTACATAGTTCGGAAACGCATTTCAAGAATTTATCCAACACTAACGAATGGTTAAATGTAGCTGGGAAACTGACCACAAGAATGCAAAATAATTTGTTCTGCTATTAAACAATTGAGTAACACTAAGGCTTTGTTCTTTCGATAAAATAAAGTCACCAATGCAATGTTGTATCACTTAAAACGCTATAGATTTTAAAACATTTCAGCGAGATGTTCGGTCACTAAGTGAGCCAGAATAAGGCCGTAGTTTACAATGTGTAAATTGCTATCAGAGCAAGAATATCACAAGTGGATGAGATATGCGTTATTATAATGCTTATTGAGACGCACGTATACGTATGTAT
>JAOCNA010000003.1:2500756-2523561 GCA_026546675.1 Papilio helenus
ATACGTAGTTTTTTGTTATTTACAAAGTTCGTATGTTTTCTAATACCACGCGGACGAAGTCGCGGGCAACAGCTAGTGAAATTATAATATCAAGTCGGACAGCTCCATGTAGATTATAGTCTAAATAGAAAAAAAGAGGTTATAACAAATGTATCTACGCAATCTTACATCTAAAGGCTGTAAGGAGTTATTAAAAACAAATCCATGGATAATAAATAACATTATCAACCAATGACATGTGTAAATATAATTCCTTTTTCCATTGGATTCCACTATGAATGCTATTGGATCAATCTTAGTAATCTCAGTCTTAATATACAAGCTTTGTATGAAGTTGTTATATATGCTGGGATATTTAAAAGTTGTGGATGCAATCCCGGTACTAATAAATTCGGATATAGTAAACATAAAGTGAAAACTGAAGATTATTTCTATGAACCAGCGGAGGAACCTTGGAATGTGGATAATGTGAAGTTGAACTTAGCTCGTTCTCTTTCTCATATAATGTTGAACGATTTAATGTTAATAGTAATATTGTTAATGAGACCGCATAATGTGATAATGGTGCCGAGTGTTTTTGTGACAAGTGTGATGATCTCAAAGTGTTTGGATCATAAATTGTTGGACGGTAGAACGGGCAAAGGGAAGGAGGTTGCTGATTTAATAGGACAGTCCCTTGTTCATATCTGGATTGGAATGGTATTCTTCTTTTATCAGGTAAGTAATCTATTGATTGTTTCAGAATTTTTATTTTACTCTTGCTTCAAGTTGAAGTACAGAATTTGTAAATTAATACAGTAAATGAATACATTGTCTTGTAAAATGCGAAAATGATAGATTGACATCTAAAAGATAGTTAATTCAAGATTTCCTTTTGTATTGTACTAAATGACAACACTGATATAATTTACCTTAGAAAAAGGTCTCCATAAGGCCTTATGCCCGGTTCACACTTGGCCTGTACAGTTCAACAGTTGCAACGGACAATCATAGAGTATATGGACTCAATGGCGTCAGTTAGTGTTTATATTATGCCAGTTGAATGTCAGTCCGATTATTGAGCACTTCTGATCAGCTGTCCTGGCTTGGTGTGAACCACACATTGTTTATGCCCGGTTCACACTTGGCCAGTACAGATGGACAGTTGCAACGGCCAGTCATAGATTGCATGGAAACACTGTGTCAGTTGATTGGCAGTCCAGTTTAGAGTGCTACTGAACTATACTGGTTTGGAGTGAACCGCGTACTATTTCCGCCGTTATATTCGGGATTATTTATCTATGTTTGGTATGTATGGTGTTAGGGCAACTCGAATAGCCTAGCGTCAGTCGACCTGGGGTCAGGGTACGTGGGTCTGCGCGAGTACAGCGCAGTGCGCGTGGCGCTGCGCATGGGGCTGCACGCGTACGCCGCGCCCGCGCTCGCCGGCGCCGCGCTCTACGCACGCCTCGCGATACACAGCGATACGTGGCAACGGTCAGTAATACAATTTTTATTTAATTTCAACAAAATAAATTAACATTTGATAATGATGAATCTGCTATGGCGTTACTTGTATCAATTATGGGCATCGCTAGTAGTCAATGGGCAAGCCGATGATCACGTGGGGGCTAATAGTAAAAAGACTTTTTGATTCAAAAGAGAATGGTTATGTGATAGGTTTTTTTTACAGTAACATAAAAAGATCTATATTATTATTTCAGATATCAACAATCAGTATGGCGTGTGTGTAACTTGTACGCACTACACCGTATCTACTCCGTAGCGGTGTACTGTGTGGTCGCAGTTACATTCCGACATCATTTGTTCGTATGGTCCGTGTTCTCGCCAAAGTTGTTATACGACTTCGTAGCGACCGTGTTCACTGTACAAGCACTCGCTACCATCGCGCAGATTGTACTACTCACCAACCTCACCAGCTGGGTCGCAAGTTTACGTTTTTAAACGATCAAACAGATTCAAAAAATATATAGACTAAGCATAGTTGATACTTCACTTGACATTTTACACATGATCCACTGACGCTATCTATTTGATAGGTCCTTAAAACCATTTGTCAATTAACTGTCAATAGGTGTCATTAAATAATGTTTAAGTGTTTATTTTATTTTATAACAAAAGATGGAGCTTACAATTTTGTAAAATGTCAATTCAACTAAATGTCATTAAACTTGACAACTGATATTACCTGTCAAAGAAATTACCGGTGAAAAAATTTTGTACACTATGCCTAGTCTGTATATTTCTTGAATGACTGGGAACGATAAGGAAATTTGTAGAACCCGCTTTATCTTCGCATGAATGTGCAACTAACCGGTGTAATTCCGCGTTTCGACTGATAAATATGACAATCCTAATTTTAGCCCTTTCTCTTCCCTTTTCTTATAACGAAAGGGATGGGAAAGGGATTTGACGGGGGATGGAATGCATGGGTAGGAAATATCTTTTTCTGCGTCCCCTTCTAGATTAAATAGACGTTACTATGCTATTTGGACGAATTCCGGTAGCCTTTGTCCTTTTACTAAAAAAAATATGCAAGAACTAACTAAAATCAAACGTAATTCCACTGCAATGGAGTTTATGTTTCAATACAACTGATTACAGATGTATTAATTATTTTTAAATGCAGCCTAAACCTAATTATTTAACTTTGCAGCTGAAGCCTTTAAATTTAACTGAACAGTCGAACTGTACAATTAAAACTGACCTGTGTTGGCAAATGAACTGTACAATTTAACGAATAGCTTAAATATAGAATACACGTCAATTCTAACTGTAATGTTAGAACTTGAAATGTGTAGCAGGCTTATTTTTTTTTTTTTGTATATACGTTGTTTTAAGAATTGATGATTGTGGTACAACCTGTATTTTCTTAAGTATACTAAGATATATGATATCACAATTTTAAAAGTATGTAAAATTGAGTACATAAAGTAACATAGTCACCAATGCAATGTTGTATCACTTAAAATACTATAGATTTTAAAACATTTCTGCGAGATGTTCGGTCACTAAGTAAGCCAGAATAAGGCCGTAGTTTACAATGTGTAATCAGAGCAAGAATATCACAAGTGGATGAGATATGCGTTATTATAATGCTTATTGAGACGCACGTATACGTATGTATGTACTAGTATAGTATTGTACTATCTGTGGTATGTACTTTGTGTAGTAAATAAGTTCAATAGGTTCCCTTGCACGTGTATAAATATGGCGCAACAGTTAATCGTGCCTAATAATTTACTGTCCGATTTTTACGCTAATTAGCAATTGGTCTCGGAGCCGATTCGGTGGTATTTAGTTCTGTGATCAAATTTATTGTCAGCTCAAATTAATTTTAAGACCAATTTATCTGAGTCACACTATATTTCTGATAACTAATTTATATACTATGCGTTTGAATTAACTTTTTTTATTGTCAAATTAGTTCCACTATATCAAGAAAAATTATTATCTTATATGTATAGTGAACTAATGAATAGAATACATCGATTTGTATTCTGTTTTATAATGTGTCATGATGCGTATAGAAAAAATATTTTACGGCCGAATACTGAAACGAAAAATAAACATTGTAATATGTTTAAATGTCCTTTAAATTTAAAAAAATATACCTTAACCACGTAATATGCATTGTAAACTTTTATAGTCTCATAATTTACGACAGATCGAGTATTAAAATTATCCAATCAATTGTAACGCCAAGGGCAGCATGCCAGAGCATCCGGCTACGATTTTGTGTTTGCTTTATATTATTATTCCATCAATCAAGATCCAATTTTATTTTGAATGGTAACTGTTAGTTAAACACTAACAAATGTTGGAATCGCGCCGCTCGGCCGCCCATCAATCAGAAGTCCGTCGACGGAGGCGCCGAGAGGCACTACGACTACGCCATAACTCGCACCGAGCCGACACATCCAATTCACATGTTAAATTTCCCTTTGCGCCTCAAAACCACCGATGTCCGTCATTAAAGTGTTTGTTTCTTATACGTTTATTGTTCAAATGTTTTATCCAATTAGAGCTACCGTGTCGAAAGGATAATGCCGCGCTGGAATTAGAAAACGTTAGACGCGTTAAAATCTGTCCGATTATGATGAAGACGTTTCGACTATAGTTAATTCATTCAATTTGTTAACACATCAAAATTATGTTGTATAAGTGGTTACAATTAGGAAACTGCTTGTTTTAGTGATTTTATAATCTCAATCAATTTTATAAATTAACATCAATCGTAGCTATCAATAATACCGAAAGAGCAGAACATTCACCTGTAGAGTATCCACCAACAATATGAGAATGATTGGTAATTTTCACAATCAATGAAAACTTTATAGATATCGAGCAAATCGAAACAATGTTAAAACGTTTGCCCATATTTACTGAAATTCTTTAAATAATCTTAAAAAAAACTTTATTCTTATTACTTTATTTAAATACGTTGTATTAACGTTCGCTTGGTAAGCGCACGAAGCTGACGAGTGTATACTCGCATGTGATTCGTTAATTGTACCGACGTGCATCGCATAATGAGCTCGCATGTGACCACGAAGAGGAAGTACAACAGTGACAGATGATCGATGCTGAACAGTCGCAGCCGTGAGCACAGATAAACAAAGCGTTTGTAATTCAATTAGACGTATCATGTACTGTATAACATTAGTACCCTTAACCAATGCAAAGCATACGTCAAACATATTGACCGAGACCGAATTTTAAAGGATGGAAATTAAGTAACTCCTACGTGTTATCGTGTAGGCAGTTCCCATTCTCTAGACGCATGTCCAATACCATATCTGGCGAACCCAAGCGTCACCTGTTTTGAATACAGACGGCGCCAAAACCACAAAACTAGTTCCTAACAGTTAAGTCATTTACCAATTAATTTAGTTGTTATTAGTGGCCGAGGTCGAGTCGCGGCGGCTCGTTCAAACGCAGCGCTATTTGTCGATAAACGCACTCTAAATGGACGCAATAATACAAATACAAATTACAAAGCGATAAATAACGTCGGTGTAGGAAACGGTATCGAGTGCGCTATCATCGATGGTCCGGTTTAATTTAATTGACCGGGCTACGTGTCGATGATAAATGTGGCCGGGGTTAAGCATATGCACGGTGCCCATGAATAAATCGGCTCTCGGTGAGACGAACTGATTTGCGATAAGCGGGTATTTATTGTGTTATTTGTGCGCGCCACCTGACGGCGGGATGGCGAGATGGCCAGCGTCCGCCGCCGCCACTGCGGGAGGCTCTCTATTGCCTTTCACTCCGCTCCCTCGCGCCCTCCCGGCTACACGGCCAGGGAATGCGCCCCCCGCAACATAAATCACCGCTGACATAACACCGCTCACCGCTGATGAATTCTGCCGACTTGATAAAGCTCCTTTGAAAATAAGGACTCATATAAACTGCTGGGGTCTATCTGACATAGATAATATACTAATTTACTTTGAGAGACACTTTCTGATAGTTGAAGGAACATTTTGTATAATTTATACCTTCTATGTGCAATTTGGTAAAAAGCAACCAGACGTTAAGGTTAAAACATTAACCAAAGAAGAATTTGTGTTAGCTCCTTATGTAAATAATGATGCATTTCCATTCTAAGCTATACTTACCTACTCTGTCTCCCTTTTCCGAAGTATGATAAGTTGGTTTCATTTTATAAACTAATACATAATTTTTCGATGATTGAATGATCTTACGCAGATATAATTTTATTCGTAGAGCGATAAACAAGAATGGTGTACAAATGAGAAGCAAGCGAGTACAAAGTGCGTTGCCGAGAGCGGAGCGCACGTCCGCACGCGCCCCGGGCGCCGATGCCCCGCGCAAACTAAAAATGTGTATAAATTATGAAGATTACATGAAAAAGAGAAATGTGTTACATTTAATTTTATTACATACGATAAGTTATGGCCTAGCCACGGCACTCGCTTGAAAAACACGTTACTACACCCATATAAGTACAAAACGTCTTAAGTGAATACAAATACTTTTTCAAATTTGGACTTTATTGTTGTTGATTAAAAACTATATTTCCGTGTAAGTTTACGGTTGTAAAGTCGTTTGTATGACTGAAGCAATTCGCAGTTACATACAGATCATTTGTGACATTAAAATATCAATAAATTTATAGTTTTAAGATAGGAGGCAGGAGTTCTACTTGATATTTTTTTCATACAAAGTCCATACATTTTCATCCATACAGAAAAAAAGGTAATTTTTTATTTTAATTATTCTTTGTGCTTGATAAATGATGGATCAAATTTGTTAGAAGTGAAGTAAACTTATATTTATTTTAAAAATTAATGTTAAACTTTTCTATGTTATTTGGTACGGCAATGTTAGAATAATTTTAATTAAAGGTCATTTATATCAAACAATTTCCTGTTTATTATTAAAGTGTCAATATCCATTGATATACGAATACGGATAAAACAATAGACAATATTAATAAATATCATTTTACACAATTCGCTTAAAATTCTATTAAAAAGTAAGATTGCCATAAATTTGCAGTTGCTTAATTTAAATAACGTAACATTAAAATTGAATTAGTCTTTATTTATTATACACTTTTCAATGTATTCAGAATTTTCTGAATTGATATTTACCGTCGTGCTAATTTGAAAATCTACAAAAATACATTAACGAAAATTTATTGTTGCTATCTTCTTTTTTATACTGGTAACATTGCAATGAATTTCAACTATAATACGTGCATTACTTTTGTCTCTGTTTTATTCAAAGAGGAAGAAAATGATGGGGATAGCTAAACGTGTTGTAAGGAAAGACAGCGTATGTAAGCACCAATTCAGGACACCCGCACAAATCTATATTAATATCAACTTAAACTTCATCCTTGTTTATTTGTACTGACATTCCTTATTACATTTATTAATTTTATCATTATTACAACTCATGATATCGTCATATCGGAAATACATAAAACTGAAGGAAAACTATTCGAACTTTATTGTGGTCATTGCACATTTAAACAGTCTATGCCATTCCATAAATAGATAACGAATATGTTGCAGATTAAATAAGAAAGCGTTATTATATTTAGATTATTTAAATAAATAATTACATAGGTACAACTTTAGATTACCTTTTGAAAAGAGAACGAGTAAATGTCATTACTAATTTTACAAAAAAAGAGAAAGAATTTAATTCCGAAGTCAAGTGCACAGCAAGATAGATCGTATCGTGGGTAATTTGTTGCGGGCTGACCAATCAAAATATTTGTTTATCTGGATGTGTGAGGGTTCGAGATGGTATCGTTGCAGCGTCAGCCGACGGTAAGCCTTATCGGAGTGCTGCCACTCGTAACTTAACATTAGCGCTTCTCCGATCTCTTAACGCGAATGCCGCTGCGACAAATAAACATACCAACTTATCCTAACTAACAAATAATACTTTTAATGTGAGTTTACATCAAACCGTTGCTTAAAAACAAAATTATAATCAAAACTCTGGACGATAACAAAACTTAGTTTCATTGACGTAGGGACCGTCGATTTGTTGATAGAAGTAACAGGCAAACAATAAAGAACGTAATGAGGATAAGTTTTATTGGCAATCACGATAAGACTTTAGAAGTAAATTTATTACTAAAATATCTTGTTTCTGAGCTAAACATGAATGAACAACCGGATAAATAGCGTCTCAGTCAAAGTGGACGTGTAAATAGTCCCACCAAACATATCTTCCAATGGAATGTTATAACAAACATGTAAAATATGTCAAGCCTACCGACTAATGGTGATCATGGGAGAACAAAAAATATTTGACAACACCGTCCGCTAATGTGTAACCAAGCGCGTTCCGTAGTGACACGGAAACTCTCTTCACACACGCCTGACCCCCAACAAAGGAGATATGTTTGTCTTGCATCGCTACTAAAATATTGAAACGAGACCGGAGTGCGTAGTCCCGCCACGGTGCTTTAAGCTATATCGACCACTTTAAGCTAAACTATCCTGAGATGCATTAGAAATGATGCATGAGAAGCGACTTTATAATCACCGCATTTTCCTGTGTTTTCATTCCCATTTGAAATAAATTACCTAAAATATAATAAGGTTGTTTTTAACATCATCCTCTTGCCTTTTTAATTCCCATCAATTCTCTTCTTAGATTGAATATTTTAACTTCTAACGCATCGTGCCTATGCGTTCCAGTGACATACTAATGTTATAAATGTTTAAATGGACGGTTTACCAAATCTCAATGAAATTCAGTACTGATGTAGAACATTAACAAGAACACAAAGCCAATTACTAAGTTATTTTAAATTCCGCGTGGATGAAGTCACGGACAATGACTAGTTCTTCATTAATTAGTAGCTTTATAGCAACGTTATATCGCTATACATTTGTGTGCACAATATTAAGCATTGACGAATGTCTCACGCTCGTGTTTGCTATAGCGTTATGGTGTCGTGAGCGCAGTATAGCCTCGCACCGATACACTTCACCTCGCTTGTCGATGCAAATTGTTCGCGCCACAGACTACGAGCCGGCGGATGAACATTTGCGAAGCGTTTGTAACGGAAGCGGGGAACATGACAAGCAAACATCCTCGCAGACATTAGAATTGGGATGAAATGTTTAGCTAACGTTTGGGAATTGAGATGAGTTGGTACTAAATAAAATACAAAACTTAAGTCTAAATCTGCATAGAAGGTGACCAGCATAAATATGAACTGGTTTTAATTAAAGAACCCAACGATTCATTGATCAAGTCAAATTTTGAATTCTCGAGATATGGTGCTAATGAAATTAAAAAAATCAAACTACATTGTTAATAGAGTTAACATCGTTTAGTTGTTAGACATGGTTCTGTCTAAAGCTGGTCTTCTAAATTGTATGTCATGTTTCAGGCATGGTATCGTTTACTAGTGTCAACGTTGCAACAGGAAGTTAACAAGCTTCCTGACGGCTGCAGTTGTAGGCGAAGACGTGAGTACTAGGCGTGCTGTATAATATTGGACGATTTTGTCTCAATAATTCTGTCTCGTGTCCGGTGTCACGCGAGCGCTCGCCGCGACCAATAAGTCGGCGCCGTGCACAGGACGCCCAACAATAAATCAATAATTAAAGCGTCCATCTACCGGCAAATACTGATTTATTCTCGCCTTCTGGCCACGATCGCCTTTGAGCGTCGCTCGACCGCGGGACAGAGCTTATTGTCCACCGCTGATTCCACGCCTATTTTCTTTTACTTCTTTTACGTCAGTGCTGGATTAAGCCAGTACGGGACCTGTAGCAAATTCTGTCAAGGGGTCATTGGTTTGCTTTAGGTTCTCAAGTTTAGGGTATTAAATAAAACCAAACTGTTAATTTGATTTCAATAAAACATTAGAAAATTAACATTAAAAAATCTTACTTACTTTTAGTGTTTGTTTGTTGGTTTAGTGGAAGTTAAGGATAGCCTAAGTTCTTTGCGTTTAAGCCATGCAGGATATTATACGACCCTATCTAATTGAATATTTTTTATGATAGTTACTGTCAGACAAGCGTTGGAGCGCGGGGCCCCCAAATTCGCGAGGCTCGTAGCATTTGCTACTCTTGCTATAGCTATGGCTAATCCGGCACAGTACCTTGTACTGCATTTCTTACTTCGATTTTTTAGCAATTTTACATTGTAGTATTATCACTGCGATGAATGAAAAGTAGCTAATAGTTATAGTATTAACTGATGTTTGCGCAACATTTCTTCGTTAATTTCTTTCTAAGCGGTACAAAGTGAAAGATTAAGCGTGGTTTACACTGCGCATTAACGAGTGTATCCGATCCGAACTGGGCTGAGTTTCACACACAAGCTGGCCATGTTTGCCGTAGACATTAGTGAGGGAGCGTAACTGTCGACGTTCGACACGCAATACTTGTCCTCGAGCTCGTTTTTGTGTTTCAACACTGTCGTATCGACGCGACGTGCGACCGAAGAGACACCGGAACCCTAGACATTTTTAATTGAATACTTTGGACGATGAAAATTAAAATTATAAAGCGCATAAACGACTATTGAGATGCCTTTCTGACTGATAATCAGCTCTGGATGGCTCTCGAATTCACTCCATAGTCCCGAGTATTCGAAATTATTGTAAATTAAAGACATCGAATAACTATCTTACGCACAATCACGGTCGTCCAGTGGCGTCGCTCATCGCCCACCGCCGCTGACCCGTCGATGTGACAGCTCTCCGTCAGCACGAGGGCCCTCCGCGGCCTGCCGAGTGTTTTCATACACACGCACACGGTGCACGGACGTGTTAATTCGTAGACATTTTGTTTTTTTTTCCGCGGAGATCGACGACTGTGGGAACGATTTTGGTTGCCTTCGTTAGAAGTAGTACTCGACAGTAACGAGCAAACAGTCCGAACGATGCCGAATATCGCACCCGCGTTAAGTGGCCGCGCGTTCACGGAATTTACGACAGTTCTTCACGCTTAGGCAATAAGCGTTCGCGATTGAGTTATCCGACGATTGTTTGGCGTCGTCGGGCGCGTGGATAGGGGTCATAAAATGTTTTTAGTTTCCGATTCGAGCGTCATTGTCAGACGTGAAAGTCGTTTGTGGCGCCGACACAGATAAAGCGTCTCCGTGGGGCACACGCGCTCGAACGCCTAGTGAGGAGCCGCCGCGGTTAGTGCTTTACGGTGGTACATTCTGCCATACGAGGCTTTTATTGCACACGGACAAAATCCTTAAAGCGGCATCGAGATAGCATCGGTTCGCCATTTATAACACTGACAGAATAACAATGACCAGGATATATCGCAGGCGGACGGACAGGCGCGGCGAGCGCGCGCTCAACAAATGGAAGCCGCGCCGCGCCGCGACCCGGCGACTGCGCCCCGCTACGCCTCATCATCGCTATCATTACCGCGCCATTAATACCGTGAATTCATACCTCGAACGGTAGATTCATTGACAAATAGCCCCGCATTCAAATCGAAATCCGATACGTCCCGATGCATATATTATATTGAACAAATTGAATTCTCAGCAAGATTTACATAAATAGTGTGCAATGGCAGTGCTATTATAATGGTATTAGGCGTTGTGAGACAATAGGTACGCGGTCCTCCCACCGCCCACGCGGCACGGCTGGGAGCGCTGCGCAGGCGCATGCTAATCGCTCCTAATCACGACCCGATTGTGAGCTGATTCAGCCCGACCTTACGATCCTCTCTTCTGTTTATTTATCAATCAGAATAGTTAATACCGGTCGCGGCCATAAAAGGCGATATATTTGTCTAGTGTCGCTCTTAATTAGTGGGCGACGGCGAATCGACGCCATATGTGGTCGTCGAGTTAGCGTTGACTTTTGTACAATATTTTTTGTTAACATGAAATGTAAATGAAGTAAAATCATTAATGTTTACGCCGTCAATTCTCTTCTTTTCCTTTTATGGAGGATCTAAGGTTTCGGATCTACCGGGAAAAGTAAGAACTTTTTCCAATGTGAACACGAAAGTACGAAAGTACCTAGAAATACTTGCTGACAATATGATGCTTTCATACTTATCATGTAACTAGGAGAATAATTAAAGCAGAGAAGGATTTTATGTCGCATGTTTCTTAACACTGATTCAAAATGATTTATCAATGGCTTATTTGACTCATCAACTTAATATAATTCAGTATGTATTACTTTCATCACATTTCATAAAATCCAGAATAAAAGTTCTGTCTTATTCATTTACGACCTGCTATCGAGATTTCCCGATAACACAATTATTTTTAAATGTATTTATAAAATTATATTTTATTTCAATAATTTACATCTGATTAGTATGCATCGATGACGGAAACGATGGCTTCGAATGTTTTTTGTTTATTTATTAGAGGATCTGCGCCAAGTCACGTTGTGGCTTAATGTGTTGCAAAAATCTGCGCAGACGCAGGTGCGCGGGGCGTGGGGTGGGGGTGAGGTGGCAGTTCAGTCAGCAGGGGGGGTTAAGGGGGGATAGGTGGCGCCGGTGGCAGGTCCGCCCAACTCTTTGTTTACGTAACGCCCCCTCATTACACGAACATGAGTGGTTTCTTAATCATTATGTTTTTGAGATCAGTGTTTTTTTTCGATGAATTAAATTGTGTGGATAATTTACCTCACTACTTACTTTCATGTATCACATTTTCAATTCTTTGCATTACTTTTTTAATTCTGATTTTTTTTAGAAGGCAAACGAACTTGCTATTCACCGATGTCCATAATAACATTTGCAACTAGAGAAATACGTGATCAAACGGCTATATCGGAGAGTAGAGGAATATCACGATGAACCTAGAAAAGGTAGAAAGGGGAACATGTATTTTCTGCTGAGGCTGGCATATTTTTGCAAAGCTATTGTTGTCAAAATATGTTGCTCTGTAGCATATTTAAGTAAATTATTACATTTCTTTATTCGTTCTACAATGATTTAGCGCCTAAAAAATTAATTAGTTCCTTGACGTCGAAAGAATTCAATTTATTACTTCTTACGCCCATGAATAGACTAGCAAGTTCAATAAAACTGCCTACATTTATAACGTGCATGAAATCTGGCCAACTTTCTAACGCAGCTGCTGTGTCGTATGCATAATACAGAGTAAATTAATAGGCGCGCATTAGGCACGAGCCGGTGATGAGCGCGATGGGCTCGCGACGTCGCGCCGATGTTCGTGTGGGCGCCGGTAATAATTCACCAACATCTTATTAGGTTCGTGACACACTGAGAACAAAAAAATATATTATTTTTAATTTAATGAAAATTGTATTAGGTCTCTACGAGTATTGTTGATTGCCACTCGGTACATTTTAGTAATTGATAATGAAAACATTGTTGGATTAAGAAATATAGGTAGAAAATGGATGATGATGGATGGATAACGTAGCTCTACTGTTGCTACCAAAGTTGCGTTATTTAAAGACAATTGATGCTAAGGTGCCCTAAAAACAGTTTCTTTTCCCATATTTAAAATTGTTATAAACATATTTCTACGGTTACCTATAGTTTCTTTGAATGATTGAATCGATGTACATAGTCTATCATTATAATTTTCCAATATATCAAGGGCAGTGTGAAGTGTGTATAAGGGCAGTAGCACACGCAGCGTGTGGATCGCGAGGCATCGCGTTGCGAAACGGTATCGCACCCGCTCGTCGCGACCGAGCCCGCGCCGGCGCCGCGTCCCGTTACCCGCCTACAACGCTTGCGCCACAAACGTCGCTTTCCCGCTTTTCAATAAAAAACGCGATGTTTGTTTACGTAATCAGTTTTATGTTAACTAGCGCTTGACGCCGGCGACTTTTGGCGCCGCTGCACCAGCGGTCAGACGCTCATTTGAATATCGAGCCCTATTAAAATATCCGAGCGATAGTTG
Source organism: Papilio helenus (assembly GCA_026546675.1). Lineage (NCBI taxonomy): Eukaryota > Metazoa > Arthropoda > Insecta > Lepidoptera > Papilionidae > Papilio > Papilio helenus. Next base: position 2,514,140 of record JAOCNA010000003.1, read on the forward strand.
AATGTTTTCGGCTTTAATTAGCATTGTGATATAAGCTTTGGATACGAATTTGTATAACCCGATTCAAATATCTTATATCACGTAGCTATGCAACGGAACTTCGACACTTTACAAGAACAACCTTACAGAATACATGACAGAGGGGAATATTAAAATACGTCTTTACCTAAAGCTCTGCACACATTGTCGTCATATTCTCCTGTTTAAATAAAGTGTAAATCTGAAGATCTAGCATAGACACAATCGACGTTTAACTTAATTACAACTTTTAAATTAGTAAATCGAATGCCAAAGGTTAACTTCTCAAATCATATATCTAGTGTCCAGTTAGTAATTACATTTCGTTGGTGTAAATAGGTAGTAAGAACTTAGATCGGTTTTTTTCGTCTCTTAGAACATTTTTTGCTATTCAATATACATTTCAATGAAAGAGTTTGTGATATTTTTCTTCACAAAGGTCTCTTCCCCGCACGGAAGCTTATTTATTCCAATTAATTAAAATAAAAGTTTTAATTGATACAAACTAATCGAATCATTAAAGATTCCAAATCAGCATTAAATCTAAAGAACTTAATATCTAATTGGGCTTTTAAAGTATGTTCAATCGTATAACGCTATACATAAATTAAATTAAAATGTGTAGTTAAATTGAATATTTATAAATTTACATTTACAATATCACAATATGTAGTAACTGTACATTTATTAAGTTTACTGACGACGGCACGAGATGGCGCCGGCGCGGCCGTCGACTATTATCTTTACATCTAAGAATCGGTTACAAGTATTAAAGACAATAAAAATAATCTTATATTTGGGTTGTGACGCAGACATTTTTATGTTATTTTAATATAAGTATATTTTAGCAACTGTTTATTTGATAGCTGCAGTGATTGTTGAGAGATTTTACTATTGTTATGGCGCCAATGTTTTGTTTTTATATACCACTTTTTTACTATTTACTTGCATAATAAATTATATGGCTAGCTTTCGGTCTCGATTTCAACTGCGTGAAGGATCAATTAGATTTGTACAGGAAGAAAAATTTTACTTACTTCAGAAAAAAGCATTCGTTATAAGTATAAAGAAACGAAGTCTTGATGCATATAAATGGATAGGCAATTTCTTGGTAACTAAAATCTTTTACTTAATTTTGACTTAAATGCGTCTATTGATGTTAGTGACATTTATCTATCTCCAATACTATTTTAAATCCGCACTACCGCTTCCAAGTGCAAACGCCAAAATAGTCAAAATCAAAGATGTACAAAATAAATACTTTTCTGCCAAATACATATTCATTCATTCAAAATACTATGTCTTTTATCCTGTCCATTTAATGGTAAATTAAGACTTGTGTTATGATGTAACAACTATTACACATTACATGTGTAAATACTCAAGTAAACGAGTGTTCCTAATAGTGTAACTAATTAAGTAAAAAATAAATAAGTAATCAATATACGTTTACATGAAACACTTCAAAGTAAAGCGCACATTCTCTTTAAGTTTGTTAATAATTTACAATGCATTATCGCAAATATTAATTCGAGATGAGGTCGTATTGTGCAAGCGCATTACGTCATTAAGACGAGGCGAGGCGAGTGCTGCGCGTGATTCAGAGTTTATGAAAGTGACGATTATAAATTAGCAGTGATTCTTCTTCGTTTCAACATTGTCATTGAATAAGACAACAGCCTCGCCGGAAATGACTCGGGATATTTGACTCTCGTGGTGCATGAGGCCTATTCAGATACGCGTGTCATAAATATTTACAGTTCACCGACTTTTAGCTATAACAATAGACTACAAAATGAACATAAACGTACTTTGACATAAATATTTATTTTTATACGAATACTATTGTAATAGACTAGCTTTCGCCCGTGACCCCGTCCGCGTGGAATTAAAAAAAAACAAAAGTGAGTAGCCCATCTGTTCTTACAGACTATCCTCTACATCTACACCAAATTTCATCGAAATCCGTTTAGCCGTTTAGGCTACAAACTCTAACAAACACCCATCCATCTATCTAAACTTTCGCATTTACATATAATGTTAGTATGATAATCGAAGAAGACATTACATTTTAAGCCCGTAACCAGGAGAGAATAAACATGGATTATGGATTAGGACTTAACTGAAAACTTCGTTTCTACGCCTAATATTTTTTTTTTTCTAAAATCTTTGTTCAGTTTAGCTTCATATGAAATTCACTGATTTTCTTATTCTTAAAAATTGGAAAAAATGTTGACGAACTTTGTGTATGTTAATATTTATTGTACAAACGTGTACGAAACAATGTTGAACATTTCCTCTCCGTGCATAATTACAGACCACCCATTAGATTTGTATCAACATCGGAGGGCTCGCGTTGCTCCGGTGCATATTGACCATATGACTTTCACGCTTATCCACTTTGATATTAAATTCTAAGTTTCGCCTAGTAAACGTATATAATTTCACATTGTACCCGTTCTTTGTATTCGTTGTTCTTATTGTCGTCCCTTAAAAATTCAAACCCTCTCCTCTGATATTACGGGTGTCCATGAGCGTCTATGAACACCTTGATATTCCCGCTGCGATATGCCCCCTTCTCTTATACAAAATAATCAAAGCGTTGTCTTTAGATGAAACTACTTTAATTCTTGGATTTATATCATAGTTTATCCTCGTTAAGACAACATAAAATCGAAAGATGTAGATATTTAAAGTGTGAATAACCAATCCAGTATGAATATGTAGTGCTTGATATTCATATCGGAGATATTAAACTTCAGAATGTTTGGTAATATATTTCACACGGCCGACATAAATCACACTAACAAGGTGTGCTTGTGCGGTGCACGCACGACCAAACACTTATCCTTTTGTACGCGGATAGCTGGCAACGGTGCACAATGTTCCTCACCATATCGCAGCTAATGACCCGTGTACGCTAACGAACTATTTCATGTTCCACGCGCATTCTCCACAAGTTTACACGACACGTAAGCTAAGACCTAAACAGATATTACCTAATTGAAACTTCATATCAAAATAATTGACTTTCAAATAACATTTACATTTTAAATTATCTCCACGAATATTGAGGTAACTTCGAAGCGAGCACGTGGCCTGCTAAGCCAGTATGCAAATCTGAATGCGTATGTGTTCCTATACGTTTACACGCGTCACACACTCATGCACGCCGTTTCCATTCATAAAAGCGAGCCACTATCTAGCCATGAATTAATCGCAACATTTGAATATGTTTACTTACAAAGGAAACGGCCTATCAGAAGAAAAAAACACGCCCGAAAAACAGGTTTGGCACGTGTCAATGAACGACGGGAATATTTTGGACGCCATCGCTTCGTCGCGCTCGGCGGACGCTCGTATGATTGAAACATAGGGCTTATCATGAACATACGTGAGAAAGTTTTCGTAACGTCATCGACAATTTGTATTAAATCTGTACAACGCTCCTACCGAGCGTAAAGTAGGTACACCGACAAATGTTGTCTATAACGATTCGAATACGTTCTCGCAGCTGTCACAGATATATTCGTGATAGTTCCTTAGTTTAATAGATGCCCGCTCTGATACTTGCTTTGTATCAATTATAATTTAATGAATATAAGCGACAGTGCGTCTTTTGATATTTTTATGCATCCATCGCTTACAAAATTCGATTCAACTTGTATCATTTACATTTAAATTAACGTCTAATAACGATCATCGGATTAAATTTAAATTAAGGGAAATTACATTCTAGTCTTAAATTTTAAACTCATCTGGTAGCCACACTGTTAACGTTCTAATGAATATTGTGCTCATAAAAATGTTTTCTTTTGTATAGAAAATATTTATAAGTTGAAAGACAGAAATAGTAGCAAGAGCAATAAGTATTACTACATGTTATCACATTTTCTCTTTACTTAGTATAACTTAAAGAGTCTATGTTAATCTTTATAGAAATACATTTCGTACATTCAAATGCTTAATTAAGGCTAAGCTTCATTTTCTTTCCTAATTCAATTAGAGGCAATGCAAATGAAAAAGGTAAATTCTTACTAGATTAAAGTTAATGAAAACTATTAGACAGTGACTCATAGTTTTGCCCATATTGGAGAAAGTTGATGTTTATTTGTTTATTACTTTGTGAAAATAGGACAGAGATAATGAAACTTGGTAAAAGAAAGTTGAATACGTGGTCAAGACTGATGAAGATTGAAGAAAGTATAGAAAAATGACTGCTGATAGAGTATGGAAAAACATTGCATATGGCTTGTGGCCATATTTATTAGTAGCCATTAAAAAGATGACATCACACATAGAATTTGGAACTAAAAGAGATTACAACTTCGTTTGGTTCAGTTTACTTCACATAATTTTGCTAAGCAGTGATCAAGTGTTCTTGATTCTTCTAATAAAGACGTGATTAGTTTTTACTTAAATATTAACTAAGCATAAAGTGTTATATCGTAAATGGATTACACATCTCTCAGCTGATGAGTCTTGACATATTGACCATAATATGTATGCAATAAGATTAAGTGGGTCATTTGAGAAGCAACTTTCGCATATACTAATGTTACATCCATAATAGATATTTCGCGTTTGCAAGCAATTACAAAACATGAGACAGTGTGAAAACCATATCAAAACTAAATCCTGTATTGTTTATAATTAAGTTGGTTATGGACAGGGAAAAAATAAAAAAAACTGGACGCACAAATACATAACCTTTGCATAATGCAAAAACTATTAATGGCAGAAAGACGATGACGACGACAAAAAGCACAAAAGTGCAATAAGCCACCAATAAGGATAAAACTAAATGCATATTTTTCGTATCACGTAAGTTTTAATAAATAAAACCGGTGTTAAACAATTTATGAGACTTTGTTGCAATCTACGTAAACGCTAAAAACGGAACAAGGTTGTTTTCTTGAAGTCCTCTCGGCTGGTACGAGACCTGCTTGTTTACTTCATTGCATAAGCACAGAGACTTATTTCGGAATTTATAAGGCAGGTTTAATAAATTTGTAAATCAGTTACCCTCTGTAATTACGCATAGAGACTTATGACATTCGTTTCTTTTCTTACATTTTTTGCTCAAAGATTTCCAAATTTTACTACCTCCTTGCACTCTTTCCTATGGAAGATCGGCACACTCGTTACTTTTGCATATGCATATATCTCTATAAATACTCTCTTCGGCCTTTTACTAACCTAGTAGCCATCCATGTTCATTTACATTCCTTGCTCGCTTATATGGATCATCTCTCTGGATAAGTCAAAGATAAGACGAAAGTATTTTATTGTCTGTTACGTTTGCGTTGTGTATCTTTTGATTCTTCAATTCGTCCAGTTTCTGCGGGCTGTGGTTATGAATGAAAGTTGGCGACCTCCGGCGTCCGTCGTGGGCGTGACTGTTGCAAGCTCGCAGCAACGACTCGTGCCCGTGATCCATTCACAAAACCAAATGCGAGCGTGTGGGTGTACTCAATAACGCCGCTATAACTATATGTATCTTTACCGAGGTTACCAACACACATCTCTAGGTCTTTAAATTTTATGTTAATTTTATAGTTATAACACAGTTGTGTACACCATTCAAACGGAAGCTTGAAGATTCTCAACTGCCATAAGGTTCTTGAGAATGCTCAAAGATATTGCCTACTATACGAGATTATGCATGAAAGATTTCATTTTTTCACTTCAAACACATTTTCTAACCATCTAGTGGGATCGTGGTCAAGCACTAACTGAACGAATATAAAAAAAACATCTAAATCTTTTAGATTTCAAGGGATTTAAAAAAGCCTGTCTGCATAAAATACTCTTACTACCCACTTCTTTACTCTCCCAGGGCATAGTCCAGACCCTTTGTTTCAATAGCAGTACTTCTCTTGTTTTCATACCACCGCAAATAATGCTTTAACTGGACATAAAACATAGTATTTAACCCTTTTAGTATAAAAAAAAATGGGAAGTCGAATTGAATCGATCGACTATCTTAGAAAAATCGAATCGATCGAAGATGTTAGAATCTACGTTTGGGTTACTTTTATCTTCCACAGTTATCAATCAGACTCTTTATTACTTCCAAAAGCGATAATGCTTGTTGTGATTCTACAATAAGAATCTTTAGAGTTATGGATAGTAGCATCGTTTTAAGATGCTAAAGATATGGATCGAGTATTTCTAGTAGCGTTAGTTAATTTCTTTGCGACGTCAATGCATGTTAAGCGGGTCGCCGAGCGCCGAGCGCCGAGCGGCAATAGAGATTGCATTTGATGGCTCACCGGGGCGCGATCTCTTGTGACAGCTTGTTAGCAGATAACTATCTCATCAGACAGCTAGTACCTTCTTTATAGACCTGCCCTATTTTCATATTTCCACACAAATACAACAGACATGCTTTGCTATGTTTCGTAAAAAAAAAACAGTTAGCCCGTTATTTATTTAATAAACTGTGCACAGGAAAAGGTATGGAGTCGATGGCAATAACATGAAGTGAGTTATGACACTTTATGGTGCGGTTAGCCTTCGTTATCGCGATCGTGACCGAAAACAGAACTGAACTTGACCGTCGAAGCTCTTAACAATACATTCAACGCTGATATTAAATACTCTCCTGAATGAGAAAGCCTTATAAGCGGACGGAATATTACCACAAGATATATTTATGTATTCGATTATCTTCAAGAATTATTTCGTCGTGTGGCGACATTTCTTGCTAAAGGACCGATTACGAAAACTTTACAATATGAGGTAATAAAATGAATGTCTACTTCTGTATATCTAAAGTTTAGTAATAACTGTATTATTTGCAATACATTTGTTATGTGGGGTGAAAATTAAGAATTACAACAGATAAATTTATTATAACAATGAATTAAACTTTATTGCCTTTTTATAATCTCATCATATAACTATAACATGGCCCAAGAGGTCCAAGAGAACACATAAGTAACAAATAAAATATATTATCTCTGAGCAAGGAGATTACAGTGACCGTGGGTTTTCATTACAAAAGCACTAGACTTGCTAAAACTTTTAGTTTAACTTAATCTTAGTTTTTTCAAGGAAATTGTGAATGAGGACAAAACGTTTTTAGTAGTGTTTCAACAGTGGGAGCCAACGGTTATATTCAAACGTAATTTGACTAACTTAAAATTTATCACAATATCGCCAAGTAAAAATTACTCGCAATTACAAAACGACAATTATTTCTTACATAAATTACTCTTTAGTTTGTTTTCCTTGCTTGTTTATGTACATTTTGACTCATAAAAAGAGACACACACTTATGTATTTCTTCATGAAATAAACATTCAAATGACTTCCTTGAACGGGTGTTAATAAATTAGCAAATTTATCCGGCACACGATCTAATCAGATCTTGTTTACATTACGTCAGATTGAACGCCAACCACGAGATTATCTGCACTTTAAACTGCAGGCATATTGCAGACTCGTTGTTATATTTATTGTTCACCTATCGCTTATCTAACTCGATATTTATATGCGACAGCACTTGTTAGCTTGATTTCTATAAAATATTCAACGTTAGCGCACTTTGAGATTAGCTTTGCATGCAAATTGTTCTCCGCAGACATATCTTGAGAGAGTCGATTACTTATCGGCCGCAAGTCGCTCATTACGAACTATTAAATGTTTTGATATTATTTTATACATGATTTATAATAACTATTCCATAGATAAAATCATTTATTAGTATTAAAATTATACACATTCAAGTATCTTTAAGAAACAAAATTAAAACTATCATGATACAAATTACTTTGTCTTTAAATAATTGCGGAGACGAATAAAAGTTGGCAATTCTACAACATAATGATGTAAATGTTAAGTTAGTAGGCTAATAACTTCACTAGCTTGATTATAGTACTTGATTCGTACGTAGATAGATTTGCTATACTATTGTTTATAATTACACGCAAAAGTAGTACTTCATTACGTACATTCGTTATATTCTTCGCAAGCTTTTGTTTGTGCTAATTAATTTGTTCTCTGATGTGGTGGATGTCCGCGGTCTTCGGATCAATTAATATATTCCTCTGCTTATTTGCATTCTTCTCCTATAATGAATAACCAACCTGTCTATGTATATATGAGTTTATCTACATTAAATTTTTAACTCTGATCACTCCGAGAATATAGTCACATGAATATTTTCAATTCATGTTCGAGTGAATTCATTTCACCATAACTCGTTAACAATGATCCGTCGATCTTGTTCTAATCCTACCAACATAAATGAATCATACTTCAAAAGGACTATGATGTATAGCTCTAAGCAAATTGGATTTGTATTTGCTTGATTGATTGGACATTTCAAAATTGATGTATAGTAAACGAAACAGTTTGGATTTCACAAAGACCGTAACAATTATACGCCTTGAGCTTTCAATGGCGTATCAGAGATCCGAAGCCGTGTTTTTTTTGTTTAGGAAACATAAATGCGCACTCGAAACCATTATATAAAATTAATAGCCCTCTCACCAAACAATTACCCGTCCGGTTAAATGCTATCAGTGGATCTATGGCTTGAAATCTCATAACCTTTTGCCTCCAAGTCAAACCAACTGTACTGGCCCGGTCGGACGGGACCATTTACACTGGACGACAATTACAACTTTCAAACGGTTTATTACGGAATACGATAAATAATAGTTTAGGAATCATAAATCTTTGTCAAGAATTAAAACTATTACATTTTATTTATGTGCTTTTGTCTTTAAGTGTTTACGGTAACACTTTTGTTGTTGATATTTTTGTCTCTGTATTATGACGCAAGGTGAAGATTATTGACTTTTAGAGCATACTGAAATATTTAATTTTGATCAGCTAGATAGCGCGATCAGTAATAATTATATTCTGATAATTTTCTGGTGAGACGAGATGCATAATATAAAAAAGCTTTTCGTTTATTAAATAGAAAAATTATGAATGAACTGTCTTCAGTGTTGTTCGCGGCCTGTGAATGAGCCGTATGATTCACTTGCGCTGGCGTCCATTCATGCCGCGCCGCCCGCGCACGCGCCTAACAAACGCATTATTTGCCAATAGCCGCCATATTGTTTCGTTTGCCGTTTGCGGCATCAGCTGCCTCTCACTTCCTGCCTTTGATGGTGCTTATTAGTACATCGTATCGTCAAGATCTGCTGAGATTTCTTCACTTCACTTAAATAACAATTACAAAAATAATACTTACGTTAACTAAAAATAAGGTTTACACGCTACTCGTATATATGAGCCCTACGTAATTCATTTGTCAATATCTACACTAAAAGACTTCATAGTAACAACTAACAATCTGTTGGAATGTGGAGATCATGTAATGAAAGAAAGACTCGCTCGACTGTCGACGTGTTTGAGATCATCTCGAAGTGTACCGTGAATTTTTA
>JAOCNA010000003.1:2535893-2549482 GCA_026546675.1 Papilio helenus
TTAATTTCTCATTTATATGTAAATCTTTTTTTTTCATTCCTCTATCAATATTTCATACATGTCTACTAGTTACTGGCCGTTAACTATATTCCAATGGACAGGCTATACAAGCTGACATATCGCAGCGTGTCATAGAAATATAGATATCAGTAAAAGTACATACATTAAGAATTCTTGTGCGTCTATTACCCCGACAACATTTAAAAAGGATTTTTTTAAAATAATACATAGGTAAAATTTCCTAAATTAAAAAATTACACATTTGTGATCGCGCATAGATTAAAAATCGTGTAATATCTGTGACGAGTTGAATTAACACTACTTAGCATATTGAATATCTAAATCTAGTTAACAATCTCATATTTATTAAAACATTTCAGTAAGAAATTAGCTAGATCGTAAGAAAAGGACTGTAGTGGACAAGAATATGTCATTTCAAGAATTATTGTCATCTCGTTCAACAAAAAAAGCAATGTTGTACTGGTATAAACCCATGTTTATCTTCACGTACCAGAAACGTGAATAGAAAACTAGATTTCAAATATAACCTGACCAGATAATTATTAAAATATTTTATCACACGTTACAAAGTGTTACATAGCGATTTAAGCGCCCCCAGGTAGGATTTTTTTTTGGCTAGTCTATAATTTTAATAAGAAATTGTCCTAACCTCTAAAATGTTACAAGAAACTTCAAACTTAACCAATTATGTGATATAATTTCTCAAATATAGAAATAGACCTTAATATATATAATATATAGTTTGACACAAATAGGCACTAAAATGGCAAATCGCCATAAATCATTCAATCCAGAGTTCACAACCATAATATACATAAAAATAACATTTCTATACATATTAAAATTACAGCTGATTATTAAAAATACTATAACAACGCATTCAGTTATTGGCTACTAGTTTTTGACCGCGACTTTGTCTGCGAAGAATTTAAATTAAAAACTTTGTAAGTAACTTTATGCGCTTTTCCAAGCAGTTTTCTTTACAATCACATTCAGATCAATTCAGCCATTTTGATGAACCTTACTAATAATCCTCCATCTATGTAAATTTTCACATATTAGTTAAGACTTAAACTTGACTTAATGTGACTTACGGAATATTGAAACGAATCTTAAATACTTCATAATAAGCGCCTTTTGCAATATGACAGGTGTCAAAATATCAATGTAATTTAGAATTTAAGCATAGCGTATTCTGAGTTTCTGAAGTTTCCATTTATTTTATCATTACCTAGCAATTCATTAGTTGATCTAAATTTCAATGGTTTAATGTAGCTGGGAAACCGGCCATTAATCATTTAAGACATTACATTATAGCCGGTTTCCGAGGTACGTTTAACCATTCGTTAGTTTTGGTTCTATTTCATGAAATACGTTTACTAACTACGTTACTTTTACTCCGTTGAAAGGTCAACCCAACACTAATATCACGAGATAATGATAAAATACATGAAAACATCGGAAACACAGCATTAATATCGTTTCAGTATTTAACTAATGACGTTAGTGAATAATTAAGAAAGCACATAATTTTGTCTGACTGTTTTGAAATTAAAAACGACATTAGTATTATACATTGGAAATAGCATGTTAAAGCATATTGCTAAAAATAACTTAATTTACGGTTTACAAAACGGTAAAAATCGCTTAAACATGTTAAAACTATTTTTACGGAGATTGGCTTAATATTTAAATGATTATTTAAAAAAAAATAAAGGTGACTTTTGAAACTGCTACTTCTTGGACTATATTTGGTGTTTAAAACATATTCACATTTAATACATAATTTTAAAACATTCTTGTATTAAAAAATCTTTTTAAACCGTTTCTTTGGATGGATTAACTCAAATACGTTTAATTGTTACTAAATATGCAAAATCTGAGCAGCAATTACGATGAATTTTGTCCCCTTTCTACTACTTAGAATCGTTGACCTTTTATAAATATAACTACAAAAGCGTTTGCTAGTTTTTTAACCTTAGTGTTAGATATTTATCTAAACTAGACACACAATATATTCGAGTTGTGTACCAAAATGTCACATATTTTGTCACAAGCCTTAAAATTTAATTAGTAAATAAAGATACAGTCAACATCGTAAATAACCTTAGAAATGTATTAAGCGGTTCCTACTGTTCAAGGCGTGTAAGGCGGCGGTGGGGGTAGAATGGAAAGATCATCGAAGGGGAAATACTGCTGAGTGCCGAGCACTGGTGGAGCAAAGTTAGAGGGCAATGTGGATATGTAGTCAGCAGTGGGCGTGTAGGGGGGCAGCGCGGGCACCGCGGGCGTGGGCCCCACACTGTGCGCCTCGTACCCGTCCCAATCCTCCATCAAGTTTCGCCTTTGCAAGTCTTCATCAATAGACAGCGGCGCTCCCCACAAATTAGCGGCAGACGCTAACAATGCGAGAGCACCTGCAAATGTTGATTCATATCTTTAATTAATTTTAACACAGTAAGGGCCCGTCCCACCAAATTGTAAATTGTCTGATAACAATCCAACGTGTTAAATATACGACGGAAATATAGGATTTTGTTCCCTTATCTGACAGTGTCATTTTTAACCTATCTGAACCTCTATCAGCCAGTGGTGGGACAGGCCCTAAATCTTACTAATATTATAAATGTGAAAGTTTAGATTTATGGATCGGATGTATGTTTGTTAGAGTTTGTAGCCGTTCGCTAAACATATCTCGATAAAATATGGCAAAGATTTAGAAGGTAGTCTGGAAGAACACATAGACTACTAACTTTTTTTTTAATTCCACTCGGACGGAGTCGCGGGCGAAAGCTAGTATAATCTAAAATTTACATAAACAAGAATGGAAAATGTATTAAAGCGAAGCTGTAGGCTAGTTTGCTTATTTGAAAATTGCTCAGCTACCTTCCGTACTAGTATGAAACTGTAAATACATTTAAAACTGATATGTTAAGAATTTGTTATAACTGTACCTGCTCCTGTTATAGTGTAGAATCCATACTCGTAGTCAACTTGTATTGTGTTTGGGTCGCTATTGTTAACGTTGCCGAGCACAACTGTTGTGTAGTAGCACACGCCAACAATGGCGATTACCCAAAACACACACATTATGCTCGGTATGGCGTTCCTTCGCAGCATTTTTATAGCTTTGCTGTTCAGACTGGTCAGATTGATCAGTACGCCGACACATGAGCACAACAACACCATGAAGCATAACAATATTAACACCCTCATTAGTGTTATGATCTCCGGAGTCGTACACGGCGGTAGACCTTGAAAAATATCACTGTTAATTATTTCATGCCCACAAATTAAGTTTTAATCGTTAGTTTTCATTATAAGAAATATATGTGTATATACAAACATATCATTCTCATTATTTATACCGTTTTTTTTTTCAAGGAATACTCGTATGAGAGGTACGAATTTTTACAACAGGCATCTCATTTTTACGCCAGCAAATTCATTGTAAACCATAACAATATTTACGTATAATTTCTTAATTTTCACACATCAGATGTTCATATAATTTTAGTATTATATTACATCAAAATTACGTGTCCAATGAGAATATAAAATAGAGTAAAAGTTAAATATACACACTCGTGAACTATAAATTTAATTAACCTACGTTTTGTGGTCGCACCCTAACCTATTATCCTATTTATGCGTAAAACACCATTATATTAAAAAAATAACAACATACTTATGTAACTAATAGTATGACATCATATTATATGACGACAATAGATTGCATTATAGTTTTTAGCATGATATAGGCTTTCACATTCTATTCTAATTAACTGATGATTTAACAATGACATAATTTAACATTCCGCGTTTCGTACTAATGTTTGCTTGCTTTTATCACAAGGAATGGATATAAAGGTGAAATACACTTAGCAGAGAGTACAATAGGCCTGGGAAATATCTATGCATCCCTTTCATGCATCTCTATCTATGCATCCCATCCTGTGTTGAATTTTGGACAATTACGGATTAAACAATTTAATTACGGATGATTAAGGGCAGCGGTCACTTTGCTAATTCAGATAGCTTTTTGCTCATTTTCCATCTTTTAATATAAAAAATATAATATTGACTATCTGTTGAAAAAGGTTTTATATCTCGTATTCTATTAACTGCTAAACCTCTAATGCTGAACACTTTATAGCACTCTCAGGATGTGGCCATTGTTAGTGAGAGGGGAAGTCATCAACTATCCTTCTACACATGGCCAATAGTTGTAAATGTCACTTATTTGTCACTAAACAAAGTTATGTTATGAATGTTTACAAGAAAACTACTTACCATTAAAGTCAGACTTATTGATTGGATCATAATCTCTATTCTGATGTATTGTCAGCTGATCATCATCATCATCATCATCAAATGTGAAGAACTGTGCGGGTGACAGGCTCTGTGTGCAGTGAAGACCTTTAATCCTAAACCAACTTGGCTGCACTAGAGCTGCGCATGTCAATAGGAATGTAATCACATTGAAGAATGCAGCAATCTTGTTTAATTCCTTATCTTTAAAGGGAAGTTGTATTTTAAGACCTAGAACAATACACATTTATATAAATAAGTTTTATAGCCTACAAACAGTCAAAAACTGTACAATAACATTAAAGAGACATAGTATCATTAATTTGTAACCCATAGTGCATAGTGTGAAATAAAAACTACAGAAAACACATTAACCATGGCCTGTTTTAGCATTCACGGCAACTTAAGCGAGATATTGACCTATTCCTCCAACTGCAATACAAATTTAATGAAAAGAGGCACTCATGGAGCCCCTTTATGCACATACAGCACACCTTAAAGTCCTGCTAAAGCAGCTACAGACTTTAACTACACAATTAGATAGATTTAAATGAAAAAAATATATATTAAAACCAAACTGCATAAATATGTTTTTTTTTTTAAATCATTAAACAACCACTTAAACATGAAACCAAGCAGAATAAGCAGTTTACAGATATCTATTTAACGTAAATCTCTATGGATGGATATTACTTTTTTTTATTTCATATCTATATATACATAGTTGTTGGTAATTCCACATATATTTTTTTTATTATTAATATTTTTTTAAATTATTTTTATAAAAACATTTAGAATGATATAATAAAAACCATACATAAAAAAATATAAAGCTTGTAGTATGCCTTGTATGTGGAGACAGCAATTAATTTCTAAAAATAGACAGCTATCACAGTGGTGGCACCTCCGAGGGAGGCCTGCCTCGCATCATGCAGTATTTTACAATGTATATATTTCATGCTATAGTCAATAATCTACAGTCTTATACGACAATGTTCTTAACATGCATAACAGGTAGATAAACTCAACTAGAAAGTGCTTTTTATACCACACCAACGGACTTTGTTGGATACATATAGATTTATAGACTTTTGCATGTACATGAGTTAATTTAAAACTTTCATTAAGACATATTACGGTGACATTGGTATTTATTTTATATTTTTCCGCAAAGTTCGACGTCATACCTCGTATCCATGTCAGACATCCCATAGTGTTGGTCCCACAAATGTTTTCAACCGAAATAAAAGAAACTCATAAGACAAAATACTACAATAATTGAGAAAAAGAAGTTACACTGGAAACAAAACTTAACACAACATATATCCTTATATCCTTGTTCTGTAATTGAAATATATTATTTTGACATTTGCAATTTGCATTTGACAGTTTGACATAATTGAAAAATGTAAATTGTATAGATCCACAAGGATCATATGGCACCTGGCAATTTTGTGAACTAAAATTATTAGTTGAAGTCAATTCACTTCGCGCCATATCTTTACACATTTTGTGTGCTTTTTTTATTTTTATTCAATTAAAAAAACATGAGATTATTTTTAAATTTGTAGGTTTTTTTCTATCGCGGAGAAGAAGTGGAAGTTTCCATTTATTAATTCGAGAAATTCGCAAACTCTCGTGTTTAGTTTTGAAATTTCAAAAAATTGTTGAGCACTAATTGGTTTAATAATGTTTTTGCTGTTTGCTGTTTTATTACTATTCGTTTCAAATTGCAGAGACTAAACCCTTAATAACGCCGAATCGCCTTGTTGACATTCAATCAATAAGAATTTTAATTTTAACATACAAATTTGCTTAATCAGTGTGTGTACTCAAAAACATAAGAAGAGAATGGCTGTCTGATGATTTTATAACGCACATTTTAAACCATTTTGTTTGTTCTGTGCGTTGATTGTAAACAACAAAATTCAATTAAGGTTTCCATTGTTATCTAGATAAGCACTAAGTAAGGTAATTTCTATTATGTTTAGGCTATTCCTCCTCTTATTGTCGAGCATTGCTAAATCAAAGGATTAAAGTTCTTTGAGTACAGAGTCTCCCCGAAAAATAAAGTTAAGAGTTATATTAAGGTACAAATACTTCCTTTCCAAATTTGATTTTTGTATTCAAAAGGGAAGAATTTCCCATAAATGTGGAAATATCACCTTACTGGTAACCATAGATGCTCGTAGGCGCCCCCTTGTCAATGTTAAAAGATTCCACAAGATCCTTGTAGAACTATATTGGTGGTATCACATGATTGGAGGTAGCTTTAATATGTTTTCTCTTTTACTCTTGCATCAATTCGTATAGGCAAAAGTAAGATGGACACAGTAAACAAATTGTAACAGATGTATATTCCTTTTAACGCAATTGTCTTAATAAACGCTTCCACTGGCTAAGGTTTTATTATTGTGGAGTTAAAATGCTTTTTAGAATGTTTATGATAATGTTTAGCTTAAGTTGTCTTTTACTAAAGGAAATTTACACAGTTACTTGAAATAAAAATTATCTAATAAACAATGTGCGAGAATTAGGTGCGTTTTTATGGAATATAACCGCCTAAGAACAGTATTCCAAACTGTAGACAGCCGGCGACGGTAGTCGCGCGCCACGGAGTCTAGTACCTAGTACTTATTTCCATCACTTTTCGCCGGTCAAATCTATTGAAATTGTAGAAACAAGTGGAAATAAATTGTGGGCTGTTTAATGTTTTCTGATTTAATAAATTCACCTCTTTTTTAGTGTATGCCCTATATAAATATAATTTATATCATATAAAAATATCAACACAATTAACAAGAATCTCGTCACAGCATAACACTTTGAGATAAATTAATATGAAACTAAAAACGGTCCATTCCATGGAAAATCCGCAATTTTAATTTATTTCTAGCTTTGTATTGCGTATAATAGAAAGATAACTTTTACTTGTTTTGTCCAATCTTTTTTCATCTAGACGTAACTAGACATAATCCTCGCTTCCTCGAAACAATTTCACTGAGTAAAAGAGAATAGTTTTTCATTTACGATATCTTTAGAGAATATTCAGGTCGCATCGCAAATAAAAAAAAATACTTAAGTAGTTATAAACGCCACGAATATATTGTCAAACATAAATATTCAATTATCTATAGGTATACAAAAGTATTTGAAAGTAGATGTAGCTCGCGACTTCGCCCGCGTGACGTTATAGAATTATAAAAAACATAGCATATATTAGGTACTCACTGATATCGTAGCTTTATAATGGTGAAAGAATTTTTAAAAACGGCCAAGTAGTTTTTGAGTTATATCAATTCATACAAAAATCAAAAAATTCAAATCTTTCCTCTTTATAATATTAGTTTAGATATAGATTGGAAGACGTCTTGAGTTATTAATGTAATAATTTATTAGTGCGAAATATTTTAAAGTGATTAATTGCGATCGAAACAATTGCTGTAGGAGATTTATTACAACCGAAGCTGAATGAAAACCGCGTTCGCAAAAACATGATATACCGCTCGTTATCGAGTACGCGATGTCATCGTTTGCCGTTTGCTACAGCATCGTACATTTGTTTTACACTAGGGCGCTAAAACTTAATGAAAAGTTCAATTAAATTATTTCGACAATTACTAATAAAATGTATAATTTAAATAAAGTCTCAACAACCAATGTAAAAAATTATCAATTTTTTATTAGCAAGATCAAAATGCCGAATAACGACATTGTGGTCGTACTACGACGATTTGAAAAGCTTGTGATATGGCACAAAAATATTCAATGTTACTACAATACATTATGAATTATGTATAAAGCATTAGTATTTGTAACATAATTTTTCAATCCTTTTTGATCGCTCAATAATGCTGGCTTTTATTGTAACAAACATGGTAGTTTTGTTAGAAATTGAAATGTATAGTAGACAGCAAATTGTTCGGAACCCTTGTATTACAATTTCTGGACTGAAGAATGGATAGGAAATTGGGCAAGAGGCATTTTATTTCTTTATTGTTCAGTTCTGTATCTTTGCGAATGGATAGTTAGAATTGAAAGCACGTTCCATATTATACATCTTTTGTAATCGAACATGTCGAAAAATTAGCAAAGTTGGATAATATAATTTCATATCAACTCATCAGTATTATAATTACTTGAATTAATTATGGCAGTGATCCTTCACAGTAATGATCTCTTGACCGAATCTCAAGTGCTTTAAGTTTGATTAAATGTGCTTTGATCTGATATGATAGGAATACATAGTAGCTTATACTATACTATACTAGCTTAATCTATGCTTTTTGCAGGTTTTTTAAGCGGGTTTTATCCCCTTTTTTAACTTAAATACATATAATTAAATTATTGTCTATTGTACAATTGGTTTCATTCATCGTCTCGTATATTTTTAAAATAGTTTTTTGTCCTTACGATAGTTTTCAGTAAAATTTTATATTGGTGTTAAACCGTCACGATATAATTGCCTGTCACCTAAACATGTTTAAAAAGTTTGATTGAAAGTTAAATTTCAATTAGGAAAAGTTTAATTGAAAATTGTTAGGTAAACTAACGAACCACATATACATATAACACCGATGTAGGAGCAAACAACGCTACTTTTAATACCTGCCATAAATTTGTTAAACGTTACGGATATAAATATGAGATACACTTAAGTAATTATAACTTCGTGACATTGAAGATCAAAAATAACTTACTTAAGTATATAAAAATATTTCTTAAACGTTACGAATGCGAATGTACCGCCTTTAACGATGTAATTTGGAAAATAGAAATTTAAAATAAACTTGAGAATGCTTTAACTTAACAAGATACTTTTCCAATAAATATTTCATTTATACTAGCTTTCGACCGCGACTCCATCAGTGTGGAATTTAAAAAATGGAAAGTGTATTCATCCAGACTTTACTAGAGTAAAAAAAGAGAGACTGGCATAGATGTCTACATCAGACATCTATGCCAAATATCATATCAGTTCGAGTTCAGCAGTTGAGGCTACTCTTAAAAGATCCATTAAAACTTACACCTTTGTATTACTAGGATTAATGATTTGTACCAGCTTGTTCCAGTCACGTTTTACTATCACGTAAAATCGTTTATGTTCCTTCCTACAAACACATCTTATATCGATCTTGCACGAACAGTTTAATTCGTTCTTACGCAGATGCAAGCCAGATAGCGTTATAATTATGCAAACTAAAGCAAGGGCCGGAGTGGCAAAATCGACGATTAACTTAATTCCCTACACGTTCCGTTTGGCCGACTTCCAAGTGGCGCAGATTTACTGCTACATTTATGTCTATTACACTCATTAGAAGAGTACTGAGAATAATTTTAATTATAAGAAGTACTTTTCGTGGGAAAATGTTTGAATTGTATTCACTCTAGTTCTATACACTTATGGGCGCAGTTTCTGTATTGTTAAAACAATTTTCGTTATGGCCGATAATGCTTTAATTTTTTACGCATACTTGTTAACTAAATCCAAAAACGATGTTTTCTTAGCGACTGATTGTTTCCATTAGTCGTTAGACCGTATATGGTGTCTTCCTTCATGTAGACCGATCGAGTTTCGACTAATATTGGGTCCTAATACGTCCTTAGAAAATGTACACGTCGCATTTCTTTTGTTTTAAGAATGTAGAATAGAAACTAGAAATAGAAAAACCAACATTGGATACATTCGTTACAATTGAATAGTGCACTGATGCGACAGAGGGAAGGTAAAATGAGTTTTATTTTCCGGGTCTGAGTCTAGTCGCGTCGCTCTACGTATTGTATGCACGTTGATTTCCATTTCCAGTCGAATGCTAGTTAAAATACTTAAGAAATAAAAGTTTTCAATACAAGATTCACAATTCAATAAGAAATCAAAGAACTCTCTTGTATGAATGAAAAATCTACGATATTTAATTTATTTCCTTACTTACTTTTATTTATTTAACTTTGACTAAACTATCGCACAACAGTTGTGCGTTTGTCGATTGTTTCGCAGCTTATTCAACTGTTTAGTTGGACAACTAAAAATAGAGTAGTGTGCGCACCTCCGTATAAGTTCATAGGAACCAAAACGAGACAAAACAGTTGTGTGATAGTATAGTTTCAGATGTGCGCACGCTCTAAAATAACTGTATCTGTCATTGTATTGGCCTCTCAAGGTGTGTAGGTATGGCAAAAATATTCTTATACAGAGTTTGTAATAACTTATTTAAGAAATACCGTGTCGTGAGTTACATTGAGAACGTGCACTATTGTGTCCCGCACTGTGGGCTCTACGCCTACCGTTTACGTCCGCGTATGCACAATTCTTTTATGCGTTCCCAGAGGAAAAGTAATTCTTTGTAGAGCAGAGTAAAATATCCACGTAGACACAAAGCAAGCGCAGAGTTTAGTTAACAATGCAGTTGCACAATTTTAGATAATTCTTTTGTTTTACATAAATCGATTTGCGAACAAAACGTTCAACAAAATTCATATCGAATAAGGATGTTCATATAATGAAATTGTAGTGCGGAATTTGAGAACACTTTTAATTCGTCCATACGTAAGAAGCTATTAAGAACTCTGGTGTCCTAATAATCTCTTGGAGGACTTTAATCAACTATAATCACTAGTTTTGATGTGTTTGCGGCCGCTGAAAGTTGACGGAACGAAGATAATCTGATATGTCGTAAACTATTAACGGGGATTAATCTTTTATGATCAATATCTTATGAACTTTCTGTGTCATTTTACTGACACGTTAAAGCAATCTTTACATATAAGTTATATTTAATTAATTTACTATAGCCAGACATTGCATTCAAGCTTCATACTATTAATTTTTAGTAGGCGCCTACCATATTAAAACATAATTTTGCGTCATAATGATAAAATTGTTTTTTAAAATTTTAAAAATTGTATTTGCATCCTCTGTTTAACAAACTTTGAAATTGGGTCGAAGAAGGATAAATAGTAAGCCCCATGGGGCCTTGTTGACAAATTTACGAGTATTTGGGAATTAAGGGATTATAAGGGTTTTGATTAATCTCAGTCAAAGCAAGTTGTGGACACTAAAGCGACACAATTACTCAAGATCTCAAACATCAATAAACAATACAAACATCAATAAGCGCCTGCGCTAATTTTTTTGCAAAATTGTGCAAATTAATCATTGCCATACTTTTTATTTCTAGAGCGTTTGTTGAATTTTGTAAGTCTTCGCATATGTTCGTCTAGAATAAGAGCTCCAGGCACGAGACATGTTCCTTCCGGCCTCTCAACACAGTATTTGGAGCGTGAAAGCCTCTGATTTTGTTTTACTATATACAAGGACGTGAAAATAATTTGTTACTTTTTATGTAGAGGTAAAAGTGCTGCGCTTTTTAAATGTCTGAATTAAATGAGTTATAATAATTAAGCATTTTAAACTGGACAATAAATCCAGATGAGAATTTAAAGCAAATAATGCCTTATTTTAATTATATAGATCTTCTATCAAATATACTTGAATTTCTATCGTTCAATCTAAATATTTTAGTTGTATGAACATTTCTGTTTCAACGCTCGGTGAAATCAATGTATAAACAAAAACCAAACTAATATCAGTTTGAGCAAGATTTACGAGGGTGCCATTTTCACTCAACGATTTACTTCTCTCGTGTGAAATTCAACAATTTTAACGTCAGTCGGAAAGAGTGATCGATGCGGAAACTAAACCTTTAAGGTCTCAAAATCTGAGGAAATATCTTATAATAAAAATACCATTAACTTTTTATAATAAGAAATGAAGCAAGAAAAAAGTATAACTTTTTTTGCATGGATCGTCTCATACACTTAGATGTCTTATAAGTCCAAAATAAGTCAGACATATTGTTATAGGCACTAAAGCCCTCTACAGGCGCGCAGTTCAAATTGTCAGTTACAACTGATTGTATTAGCGGCCTACACTGTAAATCGTGTTGTGTCAAATATTTTTTGTATAACTGTATTTAAATTGTGAAATTCCAGACGTAGAATTCTTAATCTGTCTCATAATTAAAATGCAATTACTCGGATAATATTCGAAATCACATAAAACCATTAATGGTAAATCCGAAAGTACGCTTCAGAGTTTTTATCTCAAAATGCAGTTGATAATTTGAGCGTAGATTGCAGATTTACCAACAAGAGTTTTACGTAATTCATTGTTTTAATTAATTCAATAAAACCTCAGTCAAAAGCTTTGATCCAAGTAAATATAATAGGTTGAGCAGGACTTAGTGAATAATCTGATTGTTAAATAAAGGAGGATAACATTAAATAGCAAGCTCTCGTAAAGAGTAATGAAAGCGGGGTTTTAAAATTATAATAATCGCATTCCCAACGACGAGTGTCTGTTGCGACGGACTTTAAACGTAGTGCACTATAGAACCGAGACTGTTAACAGGCTTTTGTATCAAATTCCATTACACTTGACGTTACTGCAAAACAAAGACATTCAATAAAATAGACAGGACAACACTAATGCCGCTATCCAGGACTCAATACTTTTGACACAATAATGTTTTTAAATAATAGAGAATATCAATAAATAAAGAGATTAAGTAGATTTAAAATGAAGCAAATATTTGTTGACTAATCTAATAAGTTCCGATGTAGGTGAACTTTTCTATCAGTTCCGCATAAACTCGCGTTCGGTAAAATCCATTATAACAGAACTAAAACTTTGTCCGCATTTTGAACGCATCAAAGTAAAGACTCTCATTTAAAAAGCTTAGAAGTTTGGCCGAAGAAAGGATGTGTTGTAATCCGCGTAGGATTTTGTTGACAGATTTACGAGCCTTTTTGGATTTAGGAATTACACGATTCGACTTTTATTAGGCGTTGTTAATTTTCTATGCTTATCTGTGGGCTTTTTTACAGTTTTACTTGATTATTCTATTTAACTAAATATTATTAAACAAGACTTAATATAAAAATAACTACAAAAGATAAGTCTTTAATCTTATAAAGGGTTATGTTTAATATGGAAGTCCTTATAAACGAACGAAGTTTTTTGTAAATGGATTTTAGACCGGTGATAAAATATTCAACATCACGGTTCAGCGCCTTGGTGCCAATAGAAGACTATGCTGAAAAGCCTCCTCAGGGCATCCAAATAATTTTTACGGCTCTGTAAAATGTATTTATAGTCTTGCAAAATTTATTTCGAGGAGCATCACAACTGTGTTTGGTATAAGTACTAGGCCATATATCAACTCGCATTACGCGAGAATACTCATAATAATGTTTCA
>JAOCNA010000003.1:2562727-2575256 GCA_026546675.1 Papilio helenus
CCGATTTTTATACTCGTAAACTCGAACGTATTCACACCTCAGTTAAAAAAACTCTTAAGAGGTAAAGCGCATTGAAGATACTATTATCAAAGAACTACAGAGCTACAACCTGATTTGTTGTTTAATTCCGATTTAATTACGTTTTTGTAAGTTTTCTTGTATCAGAATTTAGAACATATTAATCGATTGAATCAATAAACATTCTAATATACAAGTATCGATATTATTTTGAGATTGAATCCAAAACTGGCTGTATTTCATACGCTTCCTATACTAATATTATAAAAAGGAAAGATTTGTATTTTTGTATATATTGAAATAACTCAAAAACTACTGGACCAATTTTAAAAATTCTTTCACCGTTAGAAAGATAATTTATCTGTGAGTAACATAGGCTATGTTCTTTTTTATTTTTTAATTTCACGCGGGCGAAGTCGCGAGCAACAAGCTAGTATTTTATGAAATTAAATATAAAATTTTGACTTAATGAAATTCCTTTTTTTTTCAGGTAATAACTTAATGCTGATCCCATACGTACGTGAGTTTAATTTGTATGTATTCTAACTTATTATACCAGTCACATCCCTTTGTGTAATATATTTACAAATAACTGTAAAACATACTCGTATTCTTACTTCTTACTAATATTATAAATGCGAAAGTTTAGATGGATGGATGGATGTTTGTTAGAATTTGTAGCCTAAACAGTTAAACAGATCTCGATGAAATATGGCATAGACGTAGAGGATAGTCTGGAAGAACACATAGGCTATTCACTTTTGTTTTTTTTTAATTCCACACGAACTGAGTCGCGAGCCAAAGCTAGTCTAAAGTAATCCTAAATATGAACCACGGTGTCGCGATTGATTCATTTTCTACAAATTAATCTAAGGCTATTAGCGGTTTTAAAAACTTTGATTTTTAATTTATTTTGTAATCAATACATTCCACTTAAAAAGTACCTAATTAAAACAATCTTAAGGATCATTAAGTTCGACCATAACTAGTACTTAAAATCTACCTACAAGTAATGTTAAGAATACGTAATTATAATACGTTTATTCCATTCCCTTGAAGTATCAGCTACTACGAGCTCCAATCATTTATTTCCTGCTTCAAGGCGCTTTGATAACGAGTAGAAGAGGCGCAAAGCACCGATATCAGCGGTCACGCAACCCGGGGGAAGATAACGCCAAGTTTGGCTTGTTTATTACTAGGGTATACCTTTAATACTTGATTACAAATATCTATAGAGATTAAGTAACATTTCTAAGGGCTTATTCAGAGTGCCGTGAAAGCTTAAGCAAAGTTAATAGCATGAAATCTGACAGACGTCAAAATTTTAATGGAATTTAGAGTTTTAAAGAGGCCTTATTATTTAAGACGCTGGTACATTATCCGTTAGATTGGTATTATTACGAAAAAAATCAAAATTACATGTTAGCAAAATCAGCAAACAATGCAGTAGCAACGTAAAGTAAAGCATTACTGAAATCCATGTGGTTTTTATAAGAAAAAGCGTTAAGAACTCGAGCTAAGCTGGCAGGTAACAATTACTGTTGAACGGTAAACACGCAAACCCTACTTGAACCGTCACCCCTACTTAAGCTTAACTTATCACCCTTACCCCTTTACAATAAGATCTAATTTCGTACAACGCTTATACAATATATGAAACGTGTATTTAAAATGTTAGAAGACTGTAATAAAGCGAAATTATTTATGTTAGTTTCAACATGCAAGGTTATTCGACCACTTCCTTATTAAAAAGCTGATAAAACAGAAGCTTTACAACAGTAGGCAGTAGTTTATATTAAGCACGAGTGAGGCCAAACATTGTGGTAACACGCGAACTTACATATTTAAAATGTTTTCTTTGAACAAAATGTGAAAAGAAGTAACCACAACCTTACAATCTGTTGGCATTTGATTTTTTTTATAAATTCACTTACCGTTTCTTAAAGGATCAAAATATAACATATGTAGTAAGTTAGTATTCTTTTTCTGTTAATGTATTAGAAACCATCCAATTCAGTATTTTAATTTTACTTCCACACTTGTCAGTGTAGCGTCGGTGGCTCAGTGGTTTAAGCACTTTACTTGTAATCTACAAGTCTTGGGTTCGAATCCCGCCATGTACCAATGTGATTTTCGATTTTTTTGAATTTCATATGTATATAATTTAGCCGACGTTATTACGACGTTATTTTAGAAATTCAAAGTTATGTGTGAAGTCTACCAACCCGCAGTGGGCCAGCGTGGTTGACTAAGGCCTAGTCACCCTAACTTAGGAGCTCCGAGCCCCTCGGTGGGGATGTATAGTGAGCTAGTGTTGATGACTTGTCAGTTGGCAATTGTTACTTTATTTCGTTAGTAACGCCTTAACGATGATAAAACTATCCCAAACGTTTTCAATAATGTAGCTAAATCGCTATAAAGTTTATTATATAATTTTATACATCTTGTTATCTTCGCCACGTTTTCTACCTACAATAATTTGTTACCAAGACGCGGTGATAACGAAGGCGGAGTATTGTGTTGATTGTATCATGTACAGTCACGCAACGCTATGCTGAATGCTTGATTGCTTTAATTAGAAAATGTTCATTTAATATTAATAGAGGACTGGTTTTTGTTTTGCTCTACCAACTGCTAACTACCAAACCAACTTTTTATAACTGATATTTTTATCCGTTTGTAACCAATTGGGTTACATATATCCACTTATCCTTCTATCTAAATCGTTAGTCATACTTGTTACAATTAGATTGAAATCAAGCAACTTTTTTTTATATTTTTAATATGTACAGTCACACACTTACAGAAAAATGCTCCTGGTTCATGCAACGAGATAAACTCCGCCTTTAACAAAAAACAATAAGGTAGAATTGAGTTGCGCAAATTAAGGCAAAATAATAAAAAGTATTGTGTACTGACCGATATTTTTCGTACAGAAACATCTAATACCTATCTATTGGTTACTGTTTAGCGTTGTCTACACTATGTGTACAAAACGTTCAAACGATTTAATATTTTAAGGTGTAACACCGCTTGTTTCCCCGATTGTACTCCCGTAGACTAATAGTATGACGTCTAGCCGCAGACATTACGTAATGCATTGTCTATATGTACGTACATTCGTCTCGCGTCGGAACAAAATGCGGAGACTTGAAGTTCATCGATGTTTGCAGTGGCAGCTAACAGGGTGGCAGGGTAGCGGGGTGTGCATCCTCTCATAAATCCAGCAACGGTTGGCCGCACCCGCATCCTTAAAATGAATGCTGACGGTTTTTTTTTTTCAAATAATTTACTCCCTACGTTTTATACCATGAAATTATATAGCCTAAAGCGTGTCGTAAGTGTAGGGCTAATATTTTAAAAAGGATTATTAAAAAAAAATGTGATTGCTGACAACCTACGTTACAAAGTAGTGTGTATTTATGCTTTATTATATTAGTATAGATAGATAAAGCCACATTAGTTCTGGCTTATACAGCTTTGTTGGCTTATTTAGATGATTACAAATATTCTTTTAAAAGGTAAATACAGTAGAAACTGATTGATATACCTAGAATGTTACACTTATTAGGTAATGGCGTCCGATCCCGGTAAAAATATTGGTAATAAACTTTTCGTTTTTTCAGTTGCATTCTCATGTTATGGTCAAACATCATCGGCTGTAAGTTGGCTCACTAACCCTGATTTTCCTTCACCGAGTATCGATCGTCTGACCTGCGTTCTCACATTGAATAAGACTTCAAATGATATTAAACAAATACGCTTAGATTTCGCTAAATTCGAGGTAATTATTACATTTTCACTAACTTTCGCCCGCGACTCAGTCCGCGTGGAATTAAAAACAAAACAAAAGTGTTCTTCCAGACTATCCTCTTCATCGATATCAAATTTCATCGAAATCCGTTCAGTCGTTTAGGCTACAATCTCTAACAAACATCCATCCATCTAAACTTTCGTATTTATAATATTAGTATGAGTATGATTTGTTTATCATTTCAAAACAATATAAGAAAAGAATTATAGGTACCTTATCAATTAAACTAATTAATTTGAGGTAAATTTAATTTTAGTTAATAATTTAATCCATGCATTACATTGGAATAACTTTCCTGTTTTGGATATTCCTAAAACGTACGAACCTAATTCCATTTCATTCAATTAAATAATATTCCTATATCCCATAGCTCATGCCACCCACTTCAGGTTCGTGTGACCAGGACCAGTTTGTGGTTTCGGGACAGAATACCAACCATGTTATACCAATTATTTGCGGAATTAACACGGGCCAACACGGTAATACAATCGATTACATTTATACAAAAACATTTACCAGACAGACACGACGATGAACCTATCGAAGACATGATTTACGAGAATCATCATTTGCCGCGGCTCATTCACACAATAACATATCGTATTGCCATCTCTCTAATAATTAATCTATTTGAAATATCTGAGATAACAATACTTATGTTTTGCGTGGATGTTCCGGCCAGTGGATTTTATTAACAGCCAGTAGACTTGCCATTTATGAACACTTATAAAAAAAAATGAATACATAATACAGCATTTAATATTATTTAACAATGTGCGTAATAATGTTTAGATAATTTTTTATTACCAGTTATTTAGTGTTAACTTATTAATTACATACTACTTAATTTGTAATTTAAATAATTTTACATGTTTTTGCACATTTATCTTGGTAATTTGCAATCTTTTAAAAATAGTTATTATTTTTGGTTTATAAGCAGTGATTTATTGTATTTACGTTTCAGTATACATAGAAGTTGATAATACGGTAGGACCTATACATTTGACAATTCAGACAGTAGCGGCAGAAAGTAGATTGTTTGCAATAAAGGTGCGTACCGCGTAATTCTTATTTTCCAAATAACATAGTAGTTCCTTTGGTGTTGCGGATGTCCATGGGCGTCGTTAACCACTTTTGTGTTCCAGCCTCTCGTTTGCCCCCTTCTCTTATAAAAAAAAAACATAGTATACCTGATCTAAAAGGACTTGCGACTTGCGGCTTGACTTCGCGTATTTATTGTTGTTGATCGAATCGGCTTGAGAACCAAGAGTTTTATCGCTACACCTTGGGCGATATTTCTACAGCATCCCCTTTTTACCATACTTTGGGGGATGGTTTAACAGGCTTATGGTAAACTGTTTAGCGCCTTTGGCAGTCACCCAACCGCGCTCTACCTTAACCTTTACTGAGGATTGATTCATGATGGCCACAATTTTACGCTTTATATACTCTAAAGTAACTTTTTAAATTTATTTTTTAAGGTAACTCAATTAAAAAGGTCCGACATTTTAGCCGCGCCGGCAGGATGTCTACAATATTTCAATCAGCCACATGGCTACATAGAATCATTCAATTATAGTAACATAACGGACATCACAAGCGTATCTTACCCCAGTTATTTGGTGAGTTATTCTTGATTTATTCACACCATAAAAGCAGTTATAGAAATTTACAACTACGGAAATACTTAAGTTATTTAAAGATATCATTTTTATATGAATAAAAAACCTCATGATGAGTATAAAATAACCGGTTTATTTACTTTAAGAACAATTTAAATTACGCAATTTGCATCAAGCGTGAGAAGTCGTCGTGTAGCGTCACGTACACGAATGAAGATCCTCTGCAAATAGTTAATTATGACACTGGTGAGTATAGCCTATGTTTAAATACACAGATATCTAATTACGACAAGCATGTGTATTTATTTATCATCACCATACTTCATACTATAAATGCGAAAGTTTAGATGGATGGATAGATGTTTGACAAGACTATCCAAAACGGCTAAACGGATGTTGAAGAAAGTGATTAGATTGTCTGAAATAATGCAAAAGCTACTTTATTGTTGTTTATTAATTCCGCATTAACGAAGTCGCGATCAAAAGTTAAAATAAAACTGAATAAAAACAATAATAAAATTAAGGGTACAAACAGTAAATAAAGTCACTTTCAGTTTTAACTGAAAAGTCAAACTGTGCAGTTTATCGTAACTGTGTAGCCAAAACAGACGACTGTGCAGATAGTTAAAAGTTAAAACTGAAGGTGTGTGACGTCCTTTACTGAACCGATTTTGAAGATTCTGTATTTTTTCGGATTCATAATGGTTTTGTATCAATTTTACTATACAGATGGTCTTCCATTAATTCCACCGCGTCAGGCCGGTGTCGAGATATTTAACTGTCCGAGCGACTGGCTACTAATATCCGCTGTGAGGCTCTGTGGGGAGCGCCTAAACGATGGATCTGTTATACAAGACTTTTATTTAGATGCACCAATCACAGGTAAAATGCACGACCATTACCAGAAATTGGTCCATTTGATCTCCCGTAGAAACGATTTGATGCATGTTTTTCGCACATAGTACTTGCATACTATTACGGATTGTTCTTTATTAAAAGTCAGTAATACTTTGTTTGCACACGTAGAGTTTCGTCAATATTTCGCGAGGCATTAATTTTGTGGCATCGCTTTGTATTTTTTAATAATGAGTAAACTAGCACTTGACATATGATCCTAGATTATTATCTAGGATAGGTGCTAATGTGATCGAAATTAAATGAAATATATATTTTCTTAATTTCAAAAAGGTCTCATTTTGTATACGTCATCGGTAAGAATACTCCAAGAGATGAAATCTAATCACACAATAATATTATAAGCAACACTGGTTAACGTTGTTGATTTTTTCAGATATTAGTGCAGGACCTATAGTGGTTTGGTTTAGATCCGACGAAGCTTATGTAGGAAGAGGTTTTAAGATCCACTATCAGCAGAGTTCTTGTGCAATGTCAAAGAAATAAAAAAAAATTGATTATGTTGTTTTATTACATAACATTGTATCGAAAGATACCTATGTTTTTTACGTTGTATTATATGAGACTATAAAAATTATGTATTCGTGTTGATCGGCAATCGTAATAACATTTGGGATTCAATAGTATGAGTATAGCAAAAAAAGAAAGTTTATTTAGTACTAGCTGTTGCCCGCGACGTCATCGACGCAATATTAAGATAAAAATATAACCTATAATATGCTCGTTTATGTTAGCTACCCTTCAGTGAAAGTCCGGACGAAATCGGTTCAGCCTTTTCGGAGATTAGCCGGAACAAACGCGGCTTAACAGACAGACAAAAAAAAATTTAAATGCGATTTTCGTTATCAGCAACGCAAATACATCATCTTCCCGAAATCTGGAATTTTTCTTGTTATATTACAAACAGACACTCCACTTTTATTATGTATAGTTGACGAAAAAAAAAAACCTACACATATTACTCAAATCTATCGAGACACTTGAGTTGTTCGGGTCATAATGTTCTAATCTAAATCTATACGTATACTAATATTGTAAAGAGGAAAAAGTAATATTTTTAGATTTTTGTATATATTCAAACAACTCAAAAATTAATTTCAATAATTGTTTAACCATTAAAAAGCTACGGTATCTGTGAGTAACATAGGATATGTTTTTATTATTTTCTAATTTCACGCGGACGAAATCGCGAGCAACAGCTAGTAAATTATAAAGTTTATTCAATAATACAAGGTATGGTACAAATTTATTAAAGTTTAATAATTCAATACAAGGAAATACATACAATTCAATGTGTAACTTTTGGTTTCAATAAAAAGCAACAATATAACAGGAACATAAATTTATTATAAACTGTAAATAATTATTGTACAGCCTTCTTTTCCGTTTTAATTCGATCAATGAGGCCATCTCTGACTATTTTATGGAACGAAAGTATTATTGGCACGGTGACAGCCCTTAAGAAACCTGTCGTTAAAATTTGCATTAACACCTGCCCAAAACCATCTATTGAACTACAATATAGAGTTGCCAATAACTGACCACTGATACCAAACACAGAGTATGTCTTTCCATTCTGAAAAGAAAAACACATTCTAATAAAATATTGCTGATCTTTTAGATGTTATAACCATTATTGACTGCATTAACAGAACTTATTCGTACCATAGCATCTTCTAGCATTTTCTTTCCAACTGATTCAGGAGACTGCAGTCCCCCAGACCCTGAAATTAACTTGGTTTCTTTTGGCTTTGTAAGTTCTTCTGCTTTAAAACCAGGGGTATCAGTATCTGGTGGAAATGCTAGCATCAACCTCACTTCAGTGCCAACTAACTCCATTAAAACTGATTCAGCGAGACCTCGGACAGCCCATTTTGCAGCACTATAAGCACTGTAACCATAAATACCTGAAATAATATCATGTATAAGATAAATATAAATCTTGCAAATGTGTTTAAATTCCACTTTAAATAAACAAGGTCAAGTAAAAAATTTTTTATGTTCTATAATATTATTTTTAGACAATAAACTGGTTTGCATAACAAGTTTTTTTTAATGTTCAGAATATTAACAAATTCACTTTAGTTGTTCTTGTTCACAAAGGTATAAATAAAATTAAACAATATTTACTTGAAACTAGCTGTCACCCATGACTACTTCCATAGGGTATTTAAAAAAAACTTATTTATTAAACTATGTATTCTTCCAGACTATGTTCCTTATCTATAGCAATTTCATTCCAATCCATGCAGCTGCACTGATGTTACGTACTAACAAACATTTATCCAAACAAATTTTCGTATTTATTGTAGTAAGAATATTTTTTCTGTTCTCAATAATAATCACTTACCCAACAATGCTGCCTCTGATGATACAAAAACAACAACTCCTTCATTTCTTTGTTTCATGCCTTTCAACACGTATCTGGTCGGATATGCAGTGCCGAAATAATTAAGGTCAATCATTTGTTTTATATCTTCGACTTTCATAATTTCAAATTGTCCACAAATGCACATACCAGCACAGTTGATGAGCATAAATATTGGACCGATATCTACTTCCAAAGATGATAGACATTTTTCTATAGATGAATAATCTGATGTAATATCCAAGGCAGCATACTGAATTTTTTGTTCACTATTAGACTTACATTCTGAAATATCTTTAACGGCACTTTCAAGCTTGGTGATATCACGCCCTATAATTGTTACGTGAGCTCCTAATTTAGCTGCCTCCTCAGCTACTGCCTTCCCAATTCCACTGGAACCCCCGGTAATTACCACATGCTTGAATTTTAAATTTTTATACACTATTTTCTTATCTAACCCAAAGTGTAAGGTTACCAATAAAGCGCTTATCAGGACTAAAATTAGAGAAATTACTATAACGAAAACCATCGTGGTAAACCTTAGATTTTAAACACTAATCTGTAATTTATTTCCTTGTATTTACAATAGTCACAAAAATAAAAAAAATACTTCAAATTAATTTAAGTTTGAGTCTATTTAGTGCTTGACGTCAATGTCAACTAAACCGTTATCAAAAAGAAACACAACCGTTATGATATGGAATTAATGCATCGTTCACACTTGGGCAGTACAGTTGGTGAGTAGTATGGGCGTGGCAAGGAACGACAGACACAGTGTGAACGCTCCCTGGTACTGGTACTGACTGGTACCAGAGAAGAGAGTATAACAGTCCGATGCCTTTTTTTTTTTTTTTGTAACAGTCCGATGCCTGGCGGAACATTCTATTTTTTTGGACTTCCCGCCATTCATCCGTTTTTTAGTTTGTGGTTTTTAAGTTGTCAAACTTTTTATTCGTAATTTTTCGGTAAGACCGTTGTGACTGCCGGATTTTAAAAAATCACTATGATGCCGGAATGCATGTATAACCATAAAAAGCTACAATAATAGTATGTTAACTTAATATGGGGTTTTTGGGGTTATAAAATTAGTGTTCCATAACAATAATTTCATTCGCTATCTTATTGTCACTGTAGTCTTGATGACTCCAAGGTTATTTTACAAGGTTATTGTACTGGCATAATGCGGACCAAAACGCTAATACAATCTCTGCCACGTCCAATGTACTGGCCAAGCGTTTTCAGTTATACTAGTTACTTGCCAGTCCAGTCACAGTGTTCCATAGACTAACTGTACTGGCCAAATCTGAAGTACTGTTTTATTGAAATTTTTGACGTCTTGGTTTAACTTTCTTACAAACATATTTTATTTAGTTCATCACCTTTTAATCATCCAATTTTACAAATAATTCAGTGAGCATTCAGCTAATATTCGCAGATTTTTGTCATACAATAATTTTCCATGAGCACAATAGAAATCCTAAACGATCAGTTGTCATTGTCAACTGTCAGACGTCAAATCAGAATTGCTCATGTCAGTCAATAATATTGATTCATTCTAAAATTCTAAAACTATATACATTACTATCAACTGTAAATTTAAAATTTAACTTTCTTCTAGATGTAAAGCAATGTTATTATTTGGATTCTAATAAGTGTATTATTTTTTAGTTCTTAGAAGTCGCTAAGTTTTTTTTTTATGATACGTTCATTCCTGTGTTATTGTGACAATGAATCTTGAAATCAACAGATTAAATACTTTTACAAACTGGCCGGCATGTGCCTTGATAAATCCTATAAGAATTGCGAAAGCGGGATTCTTTTACACGGGACAAGGAACGGAGGTGCAATGTTTTAGCTGTAGTGGAAAACTTTCGCAATGGAATTGTGGAGATCAAGTAATGGGGCGACATCGCATGTTGTCTCCTAATTGTGCATTTGTAATAGACCCGCAACTGTCCGGAAACGTCCCCTTTACCCCTGGAGGAGATAGTCCATCAACTGATGAGCCTGTAGCTCCCCCAGAATTACCTCAGAGATCTTTACCTGATGATCCAAATAATGATGAATCACCTCAAGATTATGGTCACACTGAAGAAGATGAAATGTATAAAACTAGTATACTTCGTTTACTTTCATTTACAAATTGGCTTGTAAGTTTATCATATATTATTTTTAATTCATATTTATTTTTGGAATAGCAATTGTCTTTTGTGGATTCTATACTATTAAATTTAAATGCTTCAAATACCGAGATCTTTTGGTACTGTGAATCTTGTTATGTCTTTTAGAAATGCAAAACTAGAACAAACAAGTTAATGGTTTTGAAATCTATTATGAGTTATGTCTATTCCTTGTAGGACAGTTCAGTATCTCAAGAGGCTTTAGTGAATGCAGGCTTCTATCATGCAGGCGAGGGCCGTCTCCGTTGTGCTTGGTGTGGTGGTGAACTTGCACCATTTAGAAATTTTGGTACATTGGGATCACCCCTTGAAGTACATAGAATGTAAGTAGCTTCGGTTTCT
Organism: Papilio helenus; assembly: GCA_026546675.1. Classification (NCBI taxonomy): domain Eukaryota; kingdom Metazoa; phylum Arthropoda; class Insecta; order Lepidoptera; family Papilionidae; genus Papilio; species Papilio helenus. Next base: position 2,573,987 of record JAOCNA010000003.1, read on the forward strand.
TTGAATATCATTTGTATATTTTAGTATCAGTCCAATGTTTTTATTGAAGAAAGTAAAGGAATATGTGATGGAAATGGTACACATCTGCAAATAAATTCATAGTTCTATGTAAGGTAACCAACGCACACTGGGCCAGCATATTTGAATAAAGCCTAGTCACCTTTAACATGGGTGCCAAGTGGTGATTTTATTTTGTTTTTACCCAAGTTATTTATATGTAAAGTTCTTATCTGAATAATAGCAATACCTTCTCATCATCATCAACTTGCCCTTATCCCTATGGAGAGTCAGCACAGGTCAGTATGTGCTGCTCTTCCATATATTTCTATCAGCTGTCATATCTGAATCCACTCCCTTCTTAAGCATATCCTCTTTCACACAATCCATCCATACTTTCGTTGGTCTTCGTCTACCTTTGTAGCCACCACATTTCATGTTAACACTTTCTAGTTTTTGTCCCCACCATTGCCTTATGTATATTAATAAATTATAAATTGATAGATAAGAACAAAGTGGATGTTATCTTTTGTTCAACTCTATGACATTTTCTCTAACAGGTATTTCCCCCGATGCGCGCATGCCATAGCGTTAGAGGCGGAGCAGCGCAACAGCTATGCGATAGGGCCGACCCAGCCCTGGGAAGACCCGGACACGCCTGACAATACTGATAATAATCGCCCGCAATCGTAAGTTTATTGTTATCTTCATAGCTTCTATCCTTCATAGATTTAAATAAAACAATTGCAGAATGGACATTCAAATTACTTTTACTTAGCATTTTAATAGTCAGTAATGAAAACTTATAACATTAACTTAGAAATTACACTTGAAATGCATAGAGGCCAGTTTCGTTTACATTATCCTGTATATTGATAAACCTAATGTTTTAAAGCCAATATTTTTTCCATATTTATAACTTACTAGCTGTTCCTCGCGACTTCGCCTGAGTGAAATTAACAAAATATTAAAAAATTGCCTAAGTTACTCACTGATAACCCTCTTTTTAATGGTGAAAGATTTTTTTAAATCGGCACAGTAGTTTTTGAGTTATTTCAATATATACAAAAATACAAATCCTTCCTTTTTCCTCTTTCTAACATTAGTATAGATTTGTGCCTAATATTATAGTAACTCCTAATGTAATATGCTCGGAGTGGCTCAGTGGCGGTGTATAGTGAGGTGATGTTAATTCGGAGTGGGTATCATACCGGGTGCAGTTCGGGCGCGGTGCTGAACGCGCGCGTGATGGCGGCGGGCGAGTCGTGGCGGT
>JAOCNA010000003.1:2988207-3008512 GCA_026546675.1 Papilio helenus
AGTCGTAGGCAGCTACGAGCTACGACAGGGAAAGCTATCCGAAAGCTTCGGTTCCCAAACGAGAACTATATTCATAATTTTGTCATTGGTCGTGGATTAAATTACAAAATGATAATACAGTCTTCCGTAAGTTAATTATTTAATAATTCTACATACATAATTAGGTAAATACCGTAAGTAGGTACTTTAATAACGTAAGTAAATCTCTATTTCACATTTAACAAGAAAAATTATTCATGTGAAGATGCTACTATAGAAGTTATTACATTTTTATATCAATCATTTCGTATATTGAATTAAAGAGAAAAACAAACGATATAGACCGAACACGATTGCCGTATTGCGTCACCGGAGGTGTGTACCAAAAGGTTTAACGGATCTGATTCTCAATAATAATACTTATTGTATTGTTATTAAGAGATAAATTTTGATTGTGCAATATTTTATCAAATGAACATTGAACTTATTGTTTATAGTAAGGGGGCGCGCCTTCGATACATTTATCAACAGCGATAGTAATAATGTAAGGAAATATTTGCGACTCGAATCTCCCAGCAACTTTCATGTAAAACTATTGTTTCAGTATATTTTTCGATTAACATTTTGTATCGTACTCATGGCGGTGGTCTGAACTGCCTTATGTGCATATTTTACTAGTTGTAATATTCTTACTATAATTTTTGTAAACATGAATTACTTTCAGTTTTATCGTTCTATTGATTAAAGATTTATAATGCCTTGGAAATTGCGGACGTCTATGGGCAGCGATCTTTGCTATTTTGGCTAGTCTAAGTAGGCGCTTGCTCGTAACCCAACTAACATTATAAAGCGTGTAGTGATATACATGTAACAAGAACGTTAGTTATGCGTGTGGTCCACCGGTAGAGGTAGAAGTGTGAAGGGGGGAGGTGATGATGATGTGTACTCACGTGTATGCCGGGGTTGACGAGGTGTGTGATCTTGTCGCACATGAGGGTGTGGAAGTGCGGATGGAAGCGGTAGACAGAGCCGTCGATGCCGACGGTGACGCGCGGCTCCGCCATCTTGTTGAGCAGCGTGGCGATGCCGGCCGACACGAGGTGCGCCGCGCGCCGCGACACGCTCTCGCACACGTGCCGCACGCCCGCCATGTCCGCCTCGGACGCGTGCGACAGACCTACACGCACACATTACTATATCACTGAATATCTTACTACTAATAAATAATTGCGAAAGTTTAGACTGACCGATGTTTGTGTTTGTCGCCTAAACGGCTAAACGGATATCTTATTTCATACGCATTGAATGAAAACAAAAACAAGTAGACTATGTATTCTTCCAGATTATGCCTTACTTCTTTCTATGCCACGTAGGCAATGTTGGGCAAGGCAATATCTGATACGATTCATTTCAAGTAAGTTAGTTAGTTTTAATTTTGTTGGTAAATATTATGTAACGCGTTAATTGAAATAATAATTGACACAATTTTAAATGCATGTTTAAATTACTTAATCATATTCACATCCATGATGCAAACCATAACTTCATGTATTTATTTTTATTAAAATTGACTATTATAATTTAATTGACCTTTATACACGTTTTGCCAATGAAATGTAAATATTTTGGCAAACATTTATTTTGTTTGAATGAATGAAGTGTGTACAATGCTATCAGTATTTTTTGTTTTTCATTAGTACGAGTAGTTTGACCTTAAATCCAGTTTAAACTTGATCATACCCGGATTTTTCAGTTGTTTTTAAATAGACATCCGAATGTTTTGTATTACAATAAAGTGTATAGCGGTTTGTGGTCAGCTGTAAGCGCATATCTTCGCAGATATGTGTTAGATGAGTCCACTATGGATGGGAACATACACAGGGCTGTGGCCTGACGTAAAATGATGCACCTTTTACATCTTGCTAATATCTTAAAATTTTGTTTGCGTATCGTTTTCTGCATAGCTAGCCGCCATAAAATTTGAATAGCACTATACCTATAAAAATAAATATTTCTTTACCAATATGTGATGTAATAAAGTACGTATAAGATTACGTTCAAATTATTACGTAACCATACAGTATTGTCGACGGTAGCATTTCGAAACAAATTCTCTGTTACGCTTACTTGCCTGTTACGTCTAATCAACAATTACGTTAATAAATCTTGTCACGAATTAATAGCTTTATGTTAATATTACAACCCAAAACATCTTAACATCAGTGTTTTAAATAAAAAATGTAAGTGCTCATGACCTCTAATTGTTTAAAGTTTATTTGCATTCAGTTTTAATTAGATTTTTATTTATTTTATTTAAAAAATGATTTTATTGACACTTTTTATTTGATATCTATAGATTTTACATGCATGCTCACATTCTTAAATGGAACGAATTGTATGTTATGAAACCGCCAAATGTCGTTACTATGTTATGTGATATGTTTGTTTTAGTATCCTGATAAAAGAGTGTTCTTACCCAGTTCTTCGAGCACTTCCATACAGCTGGTGTAGTCTCCCAGTTTGTCTGATTCAATCTCGGAGACATATTTAGTGTAGAAGCTGCCTCTCTCGAACAGCAGCTCGGAGCCCTGTCCTCCGAACAGCAGACCCATGTTTGTGAACTTCACCAGCGCCAGGCGGACCAGCTCACCCATATACATGCCGGATATCATCTTCTCTTGGCTGAAATCACACATATCTTTCAATTTCTTCATAGACAAATACACATATGTTTTCCTTCACCGTAAGTACGTTGGTAAAGTACAAGTGAAATTCTGAAATCTGGTGATCTGGTTGGTGAGATTCGAACCCAGTCAAACCCACAACGAAATCATCGATCATATTTAATTCATATCAATAATTGATAATAACTCGTTTAAAGGAAATCTTATCAACACCACTTCGCGTTAATTGTCATGTTATTTTAATAATCTAGACGTAATTTTTTAAGTACTAAATGGAAAAAGATTTTATTAACATTATCTCTCATTTATATTTTATCAGTTTTACACTAAATGGAGCTAGTACCTAATTGTCTTAAACATGACTAAAATCAATTTCCTAGATTGCAATAAAAAACATTCAGCCGTATTTAGGCTATTTTATGCGTTTTCATCTAAAATCATCAGTCATCCTTCAATACTGATAATATTTAATTGGTCATATGTTTTTTTCACTATTCTAATTAAGGAAATAAATGCTTTAACATTTGCAATAATTGCTTTGCATTACGCTGATAAAACATCAAGGTGTTTGTGAATAAAGGCAAAAAATATACAAAAACACGTTGTCATACATATTGGAAAATCAATACCTATTTTAATTCACCATCAGTGTTAACTGAACAGTCGAACTGTAAAGTTGAAGCGTACATGTGTTTCCGAACCTAAGAGCTGTAGTTTCACTCGGTGGCGTAGCGAGGGGGGCAAAGGGTGGCAATCTTGCCTCGGACGCAGCTCTAAGGGGGCGCAGAATGGTCCCAAAAAAAATAATCAATTTCTGTGGTTTTCCAGTTCGGGGGGGAGGCGCTATAATAGTGTTGTGCCCCGGGCGCGAGACAAGCTCGCTACGCCACTGGTTTCCCTGGTAGTAGAAAATGTTTTGCACACGTCACTGTATAGTTAAAAACTTAACAATAGAACTGTGCAATTTTTTTGTTTGTCGGTTTAAGTGATTTGTTTAATCACCGTTATCATCACTATTGCAGACATTCGCAGTGTAGTCAATTACGATAAGCAATCTTATCAACGGTAAATTTTTGCTAAGATGACGCACTAAATGATGAAATACATTGTAGAATCTTTATCATATAATATGACAATGAAAAAAAATATTACAAAAATATAGAACCAATGTGTGTTTTCAACCTCGTTTCCAGTGTACTGAATACAGTGTAATGGATACGGTTGTTGTATTGACTTTTATTATAAGGTCCCTATTGATAGCAATGTGATATATTTGCATATCTGACAACTATAGTGGCAACACCTTCTTGCTGATGGTTGTTTTGCATATCATTATAATTATTGTCCAGTCCAATGAGCTCAGTACAGATTAACATCAAAGTATTTACCGTAGGATAAGGACCAACCTATAATGACCAATTTACTTACATTTGTTTCCCAGGGTTGATGGAGTTAACATCGACCTCTCTGTCGAATTCCGTGCGCACGAAGTCTAACGTGCCGTCGTCACCGAACGCGCCCCACTCCGTGTTAATGAGCAGCTCCTGTTTGCCCGGCTCGCCGTCAAACAGCTCACAATTCTCCGTCTTCTCAACGTAGCACGCGTTACTACCAATACCTAGATACAATACATAGATAATAAGAAACCATTTTTAAGAAATCAAGCCGATATCAGTAACAACTGTTATCCCCCCCTTAAAGCCAAGCCTCTCAGAGATTAAATCTCTACCCGTCAAATCATAGTAAGTTATTTAGGTTAGTTTTCTGAATTATATTGAAAGTTTAAGAAAAATTAGCAATAACGTGCATGCGATAAATGAATAATGTATGTATGAAATCAATTATTTTAAATGTGATACGTCATGAATGAAGAAAATTTTTAATCTGCATTTGCATTTCAATACTAATATTATAAAGAGAAAAGATTTGTATTTTTGTATGTATTAAATAAAAAAAGCTACGTTATCAATGAGTAACATAGGTCTTCTTTATAACTTTTTTTTAAATTTTGGGCAAAGTCGCGAGCAACAGCTAGTATATTATAAAAGTACTTGCGACAAAGATCGTTAGTTATTTAATAGTTATCACAAGTACGATGACTAGTTATTTTAGAATTATGTAGTCATGTTTGTACCATTTAGTGAACAGTACGAGAATATTTTATAATTCAGTATAAATAAGATATTACAAAAAGTGTTCTTCACTTGTTATTTTACAATATTAACCAATAGAATAAAATACATAATGCAAAATATTTTTAAGGGATATTTCAAACAAAAATGATACTTACCGCAGTCACAATAAGGACTCATGTGCGATTTCGAAGTTTATAAATTAGATGAAATACTATGTTATCTTACACCTCGTATGATCAAACGATAGATTAATGTGGACAAGCAAGCTATAGTACACACCAAAACCGACATAATTAATTATTAACCTACCAACGATGAGTCCTATTTTGCAGTTGTGATTTTTCCACGCACAAGACATCAATGTGCCCGTTGTGTCATTGAGTATAGCGCATATATCGATCTGTACGTCCTACAAGAGTGAGAAAACATGCGGTTTTAATAAGAAATAGTCGTCATTCCAGTCCCTACTACATGATACACCCGCGATATGTTGATGATGATCATAGAGGATTTCAACATGGAAGCAAATCATGTTCAGAAATCATATCCATATTTATCTTTACACTTTCCGATATCAAAAATTCAACAATATGCATTTTATTTAAAAAAATAAACGCATTTAAATAAATCATGTAACAAATAATAAAGTATATTTTATAACATTTCTTTACGCGATGATAAAAAAAAACGACGTATTGTTCTTTTATTTTCTCCATACATCGAATTGATTACGTTTCCTACTAGCGAAGTTAATAACTTTATAAAGAAAAAAAAACCGATAAAAATATTTCAAGGTTAGAATCGTAAAACCAGTTGTATATTTAAATTTACAAAAAAACAAGAGAGATTTATTACAGATTTTTTTTAAACATGATATGCTTTGCTTAAAATTGAAAACCTCTATTGGCTCTCATATCGGCTCCATATAACATGCCTTATGCTAGAAGAGAGCGGCTATCATCGTCAACTCACCAATTATAATTCCTATGCGACAATTGGGGTCCTTATGCGCGCACGACATAAGAGCCCCGCTTGCATCGTTAAGAATGCCCATCACTGACAACGAAAGATCCTGCAAAAATTTCGACCCCCTTATTTCCAAATTATCCATATTCTCAAGAAAAGATAACGGAAACATTACGAAATTGTGTCAAAGATTTTAGAAAACAACATTTAAGTTTCATAAAAAAGTTACAAAATAAATATTGGGCTCTTTTTTATTTATGGGCGCTGACATCTGCGTACCATTCCTGACATTAGTAATTATAAATAGACTGGCTCATTAAAAAATGTAATGGAATATTCCGTAGATATCAGGGCATATATAAAATTGATCTTTAGTTTAGTAGCCGACGGGTAATTCGGCTTTCCGATAAATCAAATATAGGGATATAGGTTTTCAAAGATCTTGGCGGCTCGGAAAACAATGTTAGGTATAGCAAGGCTGGCACGGCGGCGCAGTGTAAAAATAACTTAGAGCCTTAAAGATATTTGACAATACCTCTCCTATGTATTAAATGCTATACGTGTTTCTCATTTGATGGCACTGAAAGTGGGATAAATTTAACGTACCCCTCGTCTGGCTATGGCATCCTTAAGGCCTTGAACAACATCTTCGCCGACCACACCACTGCACGAGAATCCTTTGGTCCAACGCTGTAGGATTCCCTTAGTGAGCCCAAGCTGCTTTAGCGGGAAGCTGAATGTGAAACCCAAGGCTAGGCGCTCCTCGTACACGTTGTGTTCCTTAAAAAATAACAGTAAAATGCTACAAAAATGCATAGACAAGAATAAAGGATGCAACTCTCGTTCCTAGAGAGTTTAAAGCGTAATATATATATGAAAACTAGTACGAAAAATAACATTTTGATGGTAATTGCCCTTCCATCTAGCCTAGAACATCGGCTGGCGACGCTCATGGAGTCTAGGTCTTTATATTTACGAAAAGACATGATTAAATATTAAGCAACAAAGATGACAGCAAATGAAAACAGTATGCTGAGTATTATTGAGTGTTTACCTTCATAAAATTAGCCAGACATTCGGCGATGTGATCAAACAGCGCCACTCCAGTACCGGTCATTATGTGGTTGGGGATTGCGTAAATCTTCGACTGCATATCAAAGTGATTCTCTCCAAGGTTTATAATTAAAACTCTAAAATTTGTACCACCTAAATCTAATGCCAAAAATTTACCTCGTTCTGAAAAGAAATCAATATACGATTATAATCACCGACATAAAGGAAAAAAAGTATTGTTTCCTAAGTTTTTCGGATAGGTATACTGTACCCACGCACCAAAGCTTGGGTTAAGGCTTCTTACAAAAATCTAATTAAAGACATTTTAGACAGACATTGCTACTTGATAACAGCATGAAAAAGAAGAAAAAATAAGAATATGTAGGTATTGTAGCAAATAATGCACACTGCCACAAACGTAAATTTACCTCCTAAAACATATAATTATCAAACAACTCATTGTAGCAGTGACTAAGCAAAATTATATGCTGATTGTTCTACTTCGTACTTTTTTAAAAATATTTTCTTTATTACGAATTCACATTTTTGTTTTATATGTGTGTGACTATTGTGCATTTCCAGTAATGAAGGATAAAATTTGCTAAAAAGGTGTATTTTGATAAAAGATAATGTAATATTTATTTGGTCTCATTTTCAAGTAGGCCTCGGCGGGCAGGAAGTCGTAAACATTTCCGAGGCCGGCGTGAAATTAGTTGTGTTTATACGAAATTACCTTTGCCATTTGGTAAATCCTGTATGTATGTTATCCAGCACTTGACGATGGATGTGGCGTGGCTGTCTTTGCCGAGTCCTTTGAGCAGGTCGTTGTGTAGTCTGCTCATTATCTCCTTGATCTGTTTATCCGTGAGGTGAAAGACCTCGCATTCTTCGCGGATCTGTGTAATCAAAAATTTATGGTTTACATTTTGATATGCAATTAACAATAAAGTGTACAGGTTAGAATAGGTCCAATTCAAAGTTTCAAGAAATTTATTTGAAAAAAAAATTCACTATGCGAATTAATTAAAATGTTTGCAATATTTTTCTATAATTAATAATTTTAAATATTATTACAGTGAAACCAATTGGTCAATCGACTGTTAAGGTTGAGTAAAAGGAAGGTTAAAGTAACAGATTTTCTCTTTATAAAAACATGTTAATTAAATTGAAATTGTTGCTTCAGTAGGTACATAGCATGTTAATTAAATTGGCCCAAAAGATATTTGAACTTTAGTTTATTTTACTTTTTTTACGGAATGCATGTAAATATTTTTGGGTTACCGATGATTGCTTTATAACGTGAAGAACAAATACATTATGCGAATGTTAAGGCGGTCTAAACAAATGCAATTTCCTTGCGGATAAACTAGCTATAGCGGGCAAATCGTCTATTATCGCGAACGAGTTCTGAAGGTCAAAGCGGTCATTACAAACTCTCTATTACACATTGCTTATGGTTGCTTTCCCATCAATACTAAACCGGCAAACACTTGAAGAATAAATTATGTAACAAAATGTTATTTGGTACTCACCTGTGGTAAATTATTAACAGCCATACCCATTATATTTTTTGGATTTGAAAAAAAGATACGTGATTAATATACGCAACACGTTTTGTCGTGTACAACGTGAGCACGACTAACCGAATCAACTACAAAATGAGGAATACGAAAAGAGCGGCGTTGAGTTGACCGTCGCACTCGAACGTGTTTCAAACTGAACTGACTAATGCGCATGTTTCATTCATAATAAACTGTTGTCATCCCTCTCATGTGCACCAACAAAGTATGTGCAAGAGTAGCGTAGCTAGTGAGTCTAACTAAAATAACGGAAAAATATTAGAATATATCTCGTCTATCGTTTCTATTAACCTTTCTAATAAGAATTTACTTTCTGTAATTTTAGGGGAAATGTCGTTACCAATTTTTGATTTTGGGCAGTGAAGTACATCGCGTACGCAATCCGTATCTGTAGTTCTTTAGGCGCGCCTCTTGGTGTATGGATGTGATTGGCTGACGCGTGGGCTTGTTCCTGACGTCAGCAGAATTCCTCGAGTCGACGTTTTCTATATTTACAATTGCATCAGTGTGGGACCAAATAATGATGTACTGTTTTCTGACTTTAAAATGTTTTATCGACACGAACCTGCATATACTTATTTTTAGTTTGGAAATTTGAAAATAAATCGATTGGAAAGTCTCAATGATTAGAAGAGACAATTTTTGATGGATGCATTGAGTTGCAATATTACAAATTCTAGAAGGATGAGAGAGGAGTTATCAATTTTCATATATGAAACACACTTTTTTACCTAGGTCTTGATTACATTAGATAGTACAGTTAGAAAATAAGAGTTGAATATTTATATTCATTATAACAAAACATACAGTGTAAATTCTGTAAACGTAAACAGGAAATTGTTCCTTTTAATTACGTAAAACATTGACCACTAGTAAGACTTTTCGTAAGTAAATAATGTGCCGGCGCAGGCTACTCGGTATGCATTACGCACAGGTAACCAGTCAGCCCATACTGAGTTAGACAGGATGCAATGACCTGTGACGTCAAGGCCAGCGATGTCATTTATTCCAAGAATCAATGCGGCATAAGTCTGCATTACTTATCTAGTCTAGCTGTCCTAGAAAATAGCTAATTGACTGCGCATAGTTTAAAACATGATCGAATCTAGGTGACGCAGAAGTAATATAATACTTAAACTGACATCGAAATGGTCGAGGTTCTTAATAATGAATCTGTATGTTTTTATGTAAGTTAATCTGGCTCGATGTGTTTGTATGACTTTTGCCATAGCACCTAATATAATCTTAAATAGTGATTGTGATTTAAAATGTACAAACATAAAACTTACTGTTATGCAATGTACCAATTGAATTCTAATCATTTATTGCGCAATAACAGAAAATCTTTCATCAATAAAGTTTATGGTCTGTATCGATAGAAACTACCTGTGTTTGTGAATCATAAAAGGCGATATGTAAAGTTTTATTTTTGTACAACTCGTGCGGAGGACTAACGCACTTCGGAACACTTTCTTGGCATTGTTCCTTGTACGTCTTGTTTATTTTCGTTCGGCTCGTGATAGCGACGGTATTTAAAAATTTACACAACCAAAACGTTTATATTTAAAATCTATCACTTCATTGTCGTAATCTGTATTTGTTGTTTATTTATTTTTCAGTTTTAGCCACAGACTCTTACTGCGAGTTCACTTTAATACAAAGATTATCAGCTTCTTATCTGTTAGAGATCGTTCAAAATTCTATAATACTAATTTCTACTGAAAACACTAATCTTAAGATTGACTAATCTTATGCCACTACATTACATTTTCGACTTGTGAACACTTTATTTTCGTTAATCATACTCCTTCGGCAGATCTTTCAAAACGACTTTAGTAATCACTGCTTCAAAAATACATGAAAATTTTACTATTCACTAGTTTACCGTTTTCAATCAATAATTTCATACATTGAAAACGGTAAACGACAATATCTTTGTTTTAACAACAGGCATTAAATCGTCTTATGTTTACAGCAGGAAAACGTACGCATTAATCTGGGATTCCCCAAAACCACTACAACCCAATAACTAAGACATAACAAAGTGTAGTCTTTCGCAGTCCTGTATATATTATAAATATGACGTGGGTGTTTTTGAAACTAAAAGAGAGGTGTACAAGTGTCCCATATTACTTTTATATGTTACGACTTGGTGTTTTTATACGTTTTTTTTAATTAAACACAACTAAATAGAAATGTTTCTACGTTGAATTAATTGTAAAAGCTAAAGATAATTCGTAAAATAGCAGACATTTCCGAAATCTATAGGCAGCAGACAGAATTATCGCACTACTTTAAGTTCGAGTATGTAGATAAAAACAGCGAATCGGTTTTTTAGATATCGTTTATTTGCGTGCATTCACTGATAAAGCACTATCTCAATAGGCAATCAATTAGAAACTTTCCATTGCAATTATTGCTAAAAGGATGAGGTTAACAAAATAATGAGAATGATCATTGGATAAAAGTGTCTTCTTTCGTTTATCTTTTGGGAATGATGATGGATCACATATATTTTAAGCTATAGATACCTAGAATAGAGGTGAGAATTTCCCTACTAAAGGCCTCCTGAGGCCATTGGATGAAATTGCGTCATTGTTGTCTATTCTATTCTATTTCTTGTTTATGGCGCTCCCTGAGGATTGGGCCAGTGTCGATTTGTGTTGTCATTTACAACACAAATTGACATTTGAAAATCGACTCCACATAAGACATGAAACTTGTATGAAACTACCCATCTATAGATTATATTTGTATCTATAGATTGACCAGGATATCATTGTAATATTTAAAACTGTTTCAAAGTCGTCTAATAGTTATCAGTGTAGATTACATAGCTAAGACGTAAAATTAAGAGTAACGCTTAGTAGACAACTTTTTTCGCTTATAATAATTACAATGCAGTTAAAAAGTCTGCAAGTTTGTTACATAACTATAAGTGATATGTACATATCAAAATTGTAATAAATACATCGTGCAATAGATCTTTGCTTTTCACAAATCATTTAAATACTTTTATACAACATGGATAAAGTCATGATTTCTGCATTAATTTCAGTCGTAAATACGTGGTTGTTAAATTATCAAATCGTTCAAATTACTGGTTATATCCAGTTTAAATGTATTATGTCGTTTTTGACACAACGAATTAAATTAAGTTAAAGCGAGTTTTCGTGTAGGTATTTGTTTATTTAAATTTTAAAATGTCAAACTTCCCATTTGTGAATATTATTTTGATTTTAAAATGCCGCCATATTAGTATTAACTAGCACATGGTTTTGGTTAATTAATGTAACAAATATTGTGCCTTATCCTGCTAACCTTAAATTAAAAAAAACAAAGCATAAAGGTTAGGTTCCACTTGCATAATTTCAAAAGAAAAAGCGACCTACCTAGATGAATTCCAATAATTTGATTGATTGACCTTACGTGACCTTATAGATTTCAGAACAGAGAGATTCGTAGTTATAAGCATACTTAACTGATCTCACATTGTGTTGTGTCATTTCATTAAAGTAAAATGCGTATATTTTATAGATAAAAAGGAGGTACTTTGAAAACAAGTTACACAATCACCAATATTGCATATTATTTGGATTAAAAATGTTCTTAATTGCAAAGTTATTATTATTATATGTATAAATTCGGCCAATCATTGATCGGACTGGTATAATTACATTAGAGAAGTTAGCGTATATTCAAGGTAGCAGACATAATGTGTTAGGATTTACACCTTTGTGTCAATTTCTACATTTATAAATATATATGTATGTTGAGATTAAACTAAATCCTATTGGAAATTTTTCGTAAACCTACTAGATACTAGTTTTAGCAAATATTTGAGATTATACTCACGATGTCTCTCGCTTGACGCATATCGATTCGTCTTGACGGTCGCGACGACCGAGATAACAGATGATGAACAAGTAGCTTCGGAAAATATACCACCCTGTCAATTGTTTCGCAAATCAACTGTTTATTTGTACAACTAAAAATCGAGTAGTGTACAACCTCTGATAATTATGTTATACGTGTATCTATATTAGATTACTAAGCATTTTATTACGTATTTTAAATGTAATAATATCTAAGTTTTCATAACACATTTCGTAATAAATTCTAAAGTATTGAATAGAAATATTTGCTGTCTGTCGATAACAATATATTCGACATTGCTTGTTGGGAACTTTCAGATAAATAAGGTCCTAACGTTTCAAGAGTTATGTAAATTCTAGTTCAATATTTGTCAAAAGAAAACTATCGTAACATTATGGACGTGGAGATTTATGAATATTCCATCTTAGTTTTTACGAATATTGTAAATGTGAGTTTTTATGGATAGATGTTGTCTCTAGAACGACTCATTGAGTATGAGACATAGATGTGGAACAGTCTGGAAGAACATAGTCTACTATTTAAGATTTTTGGTTTTTTAATCTTCTTCCTTACGCACTTTTATTAGTTTTAAAGAAATAACAAATCTTGTTAAGAGTTAAGTAAAAAACCAGTATTGCCTTTTTAGATATGATTTAGTTAATTAAAAAAAAAACTCATATTTCTCTCAACAAGTTAACAATAAAATAGGTATTTGAAATGTAAGCAGATTTAAAGTAAATTGGACATATTTTTCTAGTAACAAATTCTCTGTAATATTATTATCTGGAAAGTTTCCTGGAATCTTGGTCCGCGCGGCGAGTTTATTTTCCTTGTTGAATTTTTAACACCTTCAATTTCGTTCAATTTTCACGAATAAAATTGTACAACGTCGCGCCTTATAAATTCTTTATTACAGCTAAGCGAAATCCGAAATGTGTTTAAATATTTATTCATTTATTTTCTTTAAAATTCCATTCGAATTTTATTTACAAAACTCTGATTTCTTGGTTGTACTTTATTATCAGCCAATGTTCTTTTTCCTACTGAAATTGTGATTATGGTTATACTCGTAGAATCGTTTACATTACATTGCAGTGTACAAGTTTACTTGACATTATATGACGTAAGATTTTTGGACATACAAAATGCTAGTATAGACCAACAAGGATAACTGAACAAGAGACACTGACCTCTACAAATGGACATACTATAAACTGCGACATTTTGTGTCTGTTTGATTTATTCTTGCGGCGATGATTAGATCAAAAAGAACATTTAAGTCGGAACAGAATTTGATATCATTTCAAAAAATAAGTGAAAATCGACCATTGGGCACACAAACTAAAGGACAGCATACTAGCGCCCTCTGTCAATGTTAAGCAATGTCATAACAGTACTTTGCCCATGCAAGTTAAGCACATTAGCTGATAGAAGTAACCACGACAACAGCGCCACTCTAATCAGGCCAGACATACTTATTTGACCACATATTAACCTACCGTTTAAACCTCTAGGAATAAAAAACAAAAGCAAGTAGTCTATGTGTATTTCCAGACTATTTACATCTATGCCAAATTTCAAAGAGATATATCCGTCCATTTAAACTTTCACATTTATTAAGTAAGAAGTAAGATGACAGGAGTATTTTATGCAATAGTTTCCGCAGTGTAAACCCACGATTATGTGAAGCAAAACATAATTCAGTCCAACATAAGAGTAGAGACAGTTGTGTGTTCATTTGTGCTATTTGGTCGGACTTGAATCGCAGAAGTTAAATGAAAAAAGTTTTTAATTTGATTTTTATTATTGCGGAACGTGAATTGTGAAAAATGTTTGTTTTTTATATTTCGAAATATCACGAGACATATACCATTTAAGTTATCTTAGCAATTGAAATTGTGTTAATTAAACAAATAGAATATATCAGAACATTCTAGAAAAAAGGAAAATTCCAATTTAAACTTGCAGAACAATTTTAATAGTAACGTAAATCTGGAAAAAATACACGTAAAAGTTCACGCATACTAAAATAAATTCAATTCCAAAGTTTCTCCTACTAAAATTTACAATCAGCAATTAAAATTTTTGAAAAACTTTTTTAGTTCTGAACTAAATGGTAATTGTTATAATTGAGAAGTGCAAACTAGACTGTGACTGAATTTTTATGCGACACACGCACGCACCGACTGCCGTAAAGTTACCGGATTGTACGTACAGTCACGGAACTCTGCGGTGCTCGACTTACGGGAAAATTTCAGATTTTATTGCAAAAACCCCGCCTCTTACAAATGATTGGCGTAAACGACAAAAAAAAGGAATTTATCGTTTACCACTGAGAGACCATTTTTCGTACAGACATGCTTAAAAGCGTCCTTTTGATTATTATTTCATGTCATGTCAATGCGTACAAAACTTTAATCGACTACACTTTTTAACGTAGAATACCGCCAGATTCCCTGACTGTACTTTGAACATATTTTTGTTAAATTTTACATTAAATCTGATAACATTAAACTCAAAGCTTGTATCATATTTACGATGTATCATATATAAGATTTTAGTTTCATAAAGAATAATCAAATGTTTTCCAAGTTACTAACAATACAAGTAGAAGACTATATAGCGTTAAAGCTTTCTGCGAGAATCGTTGCTATTAGCCCAATGGAAACTACCGCGATCTCGACAATTAACGTTTATTTTAACGAGCAATGTTACTTCATACACCACTTGTAGTCTAAACCTAGCTAATATTATAAAAGGGGGATATGAAAATGTTAGAAGGGATAAATTTATTTGATGTAGAGATTGAGAAGGGGAGAACTTGATTAGAGTGAGAGTTGTACATTTGTTTGACATTATGACTTAATTAAACTATTTTGATTTTCAGTCTTTTAATCAAAATAAATTTAAATTTGAGAATCAAAACTAAAAAAATCGAACTGCAATCGAAAAGGTCATAAACAGCTTGCATTTAAATGACAAATCTGAGAGTTGATTATAAAAATATTTCAGTATTTAATTTTCAATGGAAGGCAGTAACAATATCACTGACTATTTTAAACCATACTAGCTTTCTCCCGCGACTCTGTCCGTGCGGAAGTCAAAATAAAATGAAAGTAAGTCTATGTGTTCTTCCAGACTATGCTCTACATCTATGCCAAATTTCATGGAGATCCGTTCAACAGTTTAGGCTACAAACTCTTACAAACATCCATCCATCTAAACTTTCTCATTTATAATATTAATAAGATTGAAAAGTTCCTTTATAACGTTAATATGCACAAGATTATTAAAAGTTTTAAATTAACAACGAATATTGTTCATTAGAAATTTTACGTTGTCGCTGAAGCCTTATTATTTTTTAATGAGGGTACTTTATGAAGTAACCTGGTTTATATCTAGTTTTTAGAAAGTTAACACTTAGTTTAATGGATACTTAGTTAAATTTTATATGTTGCTGAACTGTCTTTTATATTCCGTACTACAGAACTTTACACTTTCAAGCTAATACTTAGTAAATACCAAAAATTAGTTACTTTACCTATACTTCGTTTATCGTTTTTTTAATTTTTTTTATCTGATAGTTTTATTGTGTAATCTACAATTATTTCTATATTTTTAAGAGTTTCTCTAATGATGTGCTCTAACGATTATTTATGACTGCGTAATTATTTACGGTGATTTAAAATTCGTGCAATTTCCAAACATAGTATAAACAAAACTTGCAGATAGTAGGAGGCAAAGGTTCAGCAATTGTAGAGCCAGGCTATCAACAGAGGTTGAAAAAGTGTGGAGGCACTGTGAATTGAAGAAAATAAATTGCTAACGTCCTAAATATCAAGAGTATAGTTTTATCCATTTTTTTGGTATTTAACCTAAATGATAAACAGATTTCAAGTTTCAATTTAGAACTTTACGAATAAACGCATTAAGAGATTTCGAAGTCTTCTAGGGGTTATAGTGCAATTTATTGTCGAAGTTTTTAAGCCGCAAGGTTTTTTAAGGCAACTTATAGATGGGCTGTAACTTTGATGAAAATTATTTCAGTTAAACATTTAATGTTGCAACGGAATAGTGTGAGCATTCATAAAAACTGCGTTGTTGGTTTATAATTACTCTTTTTCCAAACATGAAGTACCTATAATAATAATCAATTAAACTCATAGAGTAACATGGAGTTTTGTCAGCGGGCGTACGTGATGTTCATAACATGAATGAAACTGCCAGATTGTACATCGTGATACACCGAACGTTGGTAAATTAGAAAATGATCCAGGTATTCGACCGCGTTGTGTAAATTCGTCGAGGCGATTTACAAATGGATTAACGGAAGGCTGGATGTACCCATTGAAATGTACGACTGAGTGTAGCGTGTGGTCCAATTCATAAGCGACAACATAAAATTTACTATCATTTTTTAATTCAGTATTGCGAAATACGTGAATAAAAGATATCTAGTAGTAATAGTAGACAAAGGATATATTTTTTTGTTATTTAAAAAAATACCATACCATACCATATGTAAATATGAATCGGATATGTAAATAGGGCACATTTCAGATGAATAGAAAAGGACATAACATTTTCAATTTGTAGAATCCGATATTTCGAAATTAAACAAAAGAAACTATTTAAATAATTTGTTTAATTGTCATAGATCTGAAATGTTTTTGTTCGTTTGCTATCAGCTTGTGACTTGCGCCGTAATCACGTCGGGCCTACGCGATCAGTCTTCTAATTAACTGTTCCGGCTGAATGTAGCCTTTGTTTGGCTTTCTAATTGCTTTACTGAGCCCCGTCCGCCGCGCCGCCAGCGTGCACGGATTTAACTCTAAACTACTAACGAACGAATTAAATTAAACATCTTTATAATGTCAAAGGAATTGTATTCTTAAACTGCTATGTTAAAAAAAATAGCAGAAAATTCCACAGTAAACGTGACGTGAAACCTTCATAATTACCACGTACATGTACCATCTATCTATGTAGATTCACACGTTAAAACTTGTAAGACAAAAAATTACTTTGTACTGTTCCAATAGAATATTCTTTTAGCTTTCAATGTACACTGCAGTTCAGGTATTCTGAAAGAGCCTGCAATGGACATGCTGCATTTGTACACAAAGTAAATGTGAAAGCACACGTAGCGAGCGAAGTGTTAACACGTTGTGTGAACGAGTACATCACGTACACATATTCACTAGCAACACTTTTGAAAGCTTCTCATTTTGCAGATGACGATGGGCAGTGGTTACTATTAATAAATGTAATGTCATTCACTCATTCAGTCATTCACTCGTTCGATATATCATTCACCCAGGTAACGTACACTCCGCTGTGATTGGAAACAATATTGGACGCAGTAAGATTATTGTACAGATATAAAATGTTGAGATTGTTTCTAGAACGCGGGATATTGGAAAATATAAACGTGTGGCTTTGCTTCTATACCGTTTGTGTTTTGTTTTTTTACGATTTTCTTTTTTTAATAAAAGATGTTTCGTATTTAGAGAATGATTTAATGTTTTTAATTTCGTAAAACAAACTCGACTAGTTCATAATCTGGCGCTTTCGAAGGTCACACGTAATTAGGTATGAGCTATTGAAAAACATATATTAAAGTTAATATAAAACGAATTATATCAATTTACATTTATTACAAAATGCCCGACGACCAAATTAGGCATCTTGAATATTTCCCCGGACGTTAAATTACGATTCCTGCGGGATGCAGCCGGGAGTCGTGCGGAATGACAACAAGCTGGTGACACACCGCCGCCTCGTTTCCTGTACTATGTAAACCTTATTTTTCATTTCATATTTTTTTCCAGATTGCAAATAAAATACAAAATGAATAGCTACATTTTAAAGAAAATTAAAACCATAACAAGATACCACGTGGTGGTTACAATTTATAAAAGCGACTATACGTATGAAACAAGAAAAAATACCTTGTGTATATTGTAATAATGTTTTGGATTTAAGAAAGATTCATACACACATGCTATTCATAGATTCATACATAAATTCTGTAATTAAAGTTTTATGGCGAAAATAAAGAGATCAATGTAACTAAACAAATTACAGAATTATTTTATTACATTGACATGTTCAATGAACTATAAGTCCGTGAGTATCAATGGAGATTATTGCCTTTCCTATGCCAGTTATTTTTCCCTCCACAAATTATCTTGTTCGATACGATTAACGTAACGGGAGACGGCAAAATAAACTTGTCTCGCGAGAATAACTACTTCCTATACTGGAAATGTTTTTTGGATAATAATTATAAGAAACTACTTACGGATTGTGCTTGTAAGTTTGGAATTTAATCGCTTTCAATTTTTGAAATTCCTCAAGTTAAATGTATTAAAAAGAAACGTTTACAGCTTCTTTCTATATCTATATCTATACTAATATTATAAAGAAGAAAGATTTGTATTTTTGGATTTATGTATGTATTCGATTCACGTAAAAACTACTGGGCCGATTTAAAAAATTCTTTCACCGTTAGAAAGGTAGTTTATCTGTGAGTAACATATGCTACATTTCTTAATTTCACGCAGACGAAATCGCGAGCAACAGCTAGTTATTATATGTTTTAAAAATATATTTAAAGAAAATATCTGACATAAAAAGAAACAAAAAATAATAAAACATTAAAGATTGATAACTTAAGGCGAAGTGATTTAGAGATACTTAAAACACGTTTTAATTTCACCGTCGCCACTTGACGAGGGTTCAAATAATATAAAATTTATGCTCCTTTAGAAATATCTTAAGATGTTAATGGATTCTTTACAACTACCGTTAAAATAACGTCTAGCTATTAACTAAATAATAGCATATTGTGTGTAGAAAAACTGCTAAATATTTTAATGAGTAATACGTAATTGTAAAACTAACAAAGCCAACTGTACAATAAAAGATGCATGATATCTGTTCGAGTTATTCTATTTTTTCTTAGTAATCTCTCTCTTATTAGTCTAAGTAATAGACTAAGTAGTTTAAAAAAATAATTTAAGATTGATTTATAGGCTAACAATGTAGCAAAGTTAAAATGGTTCCATTTAATATTTATGAGTTCCTAAAATATATGTCCCTTAACGAGACACGTGATAAGGGTACAAAAATGACGCACAATAAGAGCTCTTGAATACATAAGTAATTTTGACATATCACTTGAAGTTAATGTCCAGAAAATAATCCTAAGAACATAAACATATGTATTTTGTTAAATAAACAATTCTTAAGATTGCATTCGTTTACCATACAAAGTCGACGGTTATTTTAAACAAACAATTGAATAAGAAATAAATTCTGTCTTAAAACCTACGGAAAGTAAAACAATTCTTTTATTTATATTTAGTAAGAACTAAAAATGCATTATCTCCTAAAATGTAGTCACACATTCACGTGTTTATGCTAAAATGTATTTGAAACTTTGTCCAAGTTCTTTTATGGTAAGACTTTAATTGGCGAGATGATTTAAAGTTTTCTTCGCGATAAAATCTTTTTAATTATTACGTTATTCGTATTCTGACAATTGCGAGTTTATAAATAGGGCGCCTTTTTATACAATATTCAAACCATTTATTTCCCGCCCTCTGAATTTCGTGGAAAGCGAAAAAAATCACTGCTCATTACGTCAGCCTTCAACGTTTTAATGTGAAACTCTACGAATTTTGTTGCTGTTTATTTGCTGAGAGGATTTTTTGCCACGGATTTTAAGATGTTTGGTCATTACTGTCAAATTGAGATCATTTATTTTAGACTAAAAGTATACACAAGTTTTAAGTTAAATGCTTGAGTTTACAACGTTCTTTCTTTACGAAATGTTATTTAATAACAATTATAAATTACTAACTAGTTTATGTTAATCCAGAATGTTTTTTTATACAAGACTAGCTGTTGCTCGCGACTTCGCCCGCGTGAAATTAAAATATAGCCGATGCTACTTACAGATAAATTACCTTTCTAACGGTGAAAGAATTTTTAAAATCGGCCCAGTAGTTTTTGAGTTATTTCAATA